>VWZK01000560.1:0-20465 GCA_013396935.1 Baryphthengus martii
TAAAAAAATAAAGTGAGTGCCTAACTTGGTGCAAGATCAGGAACAGATGTTGATAATTTTCTTTAAAAAGCTCAAAAAGCTGTATTTATTATTCGACATAGCAATAAACAGTGATATTTTGCTTATACAATACTTTCTCAGTTATCATTAGAGGCCGGTCTAATTCTAAAGCTCTCAGATCAAAGACCCACTTCGTTGTCAATATGTTAGCTGAGCTACAAAAGATAGATGGAAACAATAGCTAAAGATGTTTCAGCAAGAGATATGACCTCAAGACAGAAAATTATTTGACAGCTCTAACACCTCTTTATGATGAAGACTGCAAAACAATTCATCCATTACTTCCTTTACGTAATGTGCGCAGTTATAGAAGAAGTAAAGGACAAAGTGAGGATATTATTAGACTGAAACACAGAGGAAAATATAACAAAATGAAGACAGAATAGAGAAAGAATGAATATGGGAAAGAATGAAACATATGTGGTTGAATCTTCTTTTTCTCCAGAAAGGACTCAGATTAAGAAGATGAGGTGAATTATGTCTGATTGTCTGCTCTGTCAACAGAGTCTGGTAGTGCAGGACTTTACATTCATTTCTACAAAGCTGGTCAGTCGGAGCCTTTGTGATTAACTATCTTTAGCCTGAGTTTAGTGCTAAAAAGTGAAAAGAATAGCCCACCTTTCATCTCTGTTTTGGCAGCTTGCTCTGCAGTTAGGCAGGAGCAGAAGATAATAGTGATAAACAAATAAATTAATTTGTAAGAATTTACCTCCACTAGTCCTAGCAAGGGAAAGATACATTTTATGCTGCTAAGATGACTTTTTGCAAAAGATAAATTTGTTTTAGAAAAATATATTTAAGACTCAAATGTTCAGTGTTTTCCAGTGTGAGAAAGATTGGTATTTTTTNGTTCAGTGTTTTCCAGTGTGAGAAAGATTGGTATTTTTTCTCCTACCTGACTAGTAAAAAAGACTTGTTTCTGCTTTTCTAGCTCAGAATTTAAGCAATCTTTTTAGATGTATAAAGAAGATACTAATGATTTGTTTATAATCTCAGGAAAAAAAAATGGTTATATAGTTTTAAAGTAGATCATACATTTGGTAGAAATTGCAAGAGACATATACATCACAAGTTTAATTTTGTACCTGGAGAATCAGGGTACTGAAGCAGATGCCTTTGAAGTTGCTGCATATGCAGCACTTTTTCTTTTACATGCTTTTTGCAACTGTGCACTTCACACATCCATATTCTGTGTCAGTGGATTTTTGTCCTGTGTGGACATAGCTCACCTCACACAGAATTATACAAGAAATAATTAGGAAGTGAATGACCTGACGTACCAGAGATTTTAAGTGTGACTCGTATGACTGCTACTTGATTTCTGACTGTACTAAAGCAGTTACAACAAAGTTTGAAGCATGAAAATGTCCAAGACCTGAATGCTATTTATTAGATGAAATAATTTTGAACAAGGAAAACTAGACTACCTCAGAAAGCTGGATTCATGAGGGACAAGGACAGATTGAACTGTTATTTTCTCTATTTTTTTTTAGCATTTTGCAGTATTGACAGTATTCAGGATTGATTCATTCTTATATGTTCAACAACCAGAAATACAATCTTTGTGTCTAAATATCTGATGGGATATTTCACCAACAAATGAAAATGGACCATATGTTTCAATTTAAAATTAATTCATTATCATATGAATTAATGCTAGATCTATTGTTTTTTATATTTTATTCAGCAAAAGAGAAAAATATCAACATTGGGCACCTACTGGAAAATTAATGAAATTAATGAGAATCATTGCCCAAGTGCTATGTTATTTTGATTTCATTTCAAAAGGTATTAGTGGTCTGTATTTGCTTTACTAAATTCAAACAACTGTTCAAGAAGGTAATTCAGAATCAAAATCTGCTACTTTCAGCCATGCTGCTTATGCATACCTCCACATGTCAACAGCATCTGTGCTCTTACTGTAACTGTTTATATAATAAAATACTATTTAATCTGAGTTACACAATGGTACTGTTCCCCTTAAGCAAGATATTTAAAGTGCAGATAAGCATCTAGCTTCCACCGTTTCTCAGGCAAAATTACTATGCTTGTGCATACTTGCAGTCATTTGTGCATGCTATTAATTGGTATTACAGCCAAAATATTATAACCGCCATAAACTCAAAAATCAAGGAAAACTGAAATTTGCTGTTGAAATACTTTATTATATCCTGTGAGAATAAAATCAGACCAGGCCAGCAGAGTTGAGAAATCTTCAATAAGTAAGACCATTATTTAAAGATTTTAAGGACTGTTTTTTTTTATTTTCAAACTTGATATACAAAGAGAGAACAAGATTTGCTCAAAGATGAGTGGATCAAAGCTGAGAAAATGGCTGAGAAACTCTGTGGCAAGAAGGTAGTGGAAACAAGAAGTAATTATCAAGGTTTGAAGACCAGCATAATCCTGGTAAAATTTTAGTAATGACTAAAAAAAGAATGATGCCCTCAAACTTTCACAACACCTCTCTGTTAGTGTAAGTGACCACTCAGTGAATTATTGCTTAAAAAAGTAGAAAACATTTGGATTACATTACCAGGCATATCTCCCTTCTCTGCTGAACTTCTCCACCTGAACCACTTCATAGCCTCTAGTTATACTCTTCCGAATAAGCAAAATGGAGCAGCTGCTGAAGCAACTTAGAAGAGATGATGGTATGTAAACTCAACGAGGAAGTAGACATAATTATTTGGTGGTATGTTTTTTTTTTATTTATTGTTAGGAAATGAACAAGAAAAAAAGAAGAAATCAGTGTGTTACTACTGACTATGCCAAAATTCATCAGATGATGATCCATCTGAGACAGATTACATTCATTTATTGCTCTATTTAAATGCATTGCTTGAACCGTAAGAGTTGACTGTAACTTTTTACTTTCCCTTGCAGATCTGCCTAATTCCTTTGTGGCATTTTAGGAGACTACACAGACTACTTGCATTCTTGTTTTAAGAAATTACTGTCACCAAGCTGTGAGTTGGCGCCCACTGAGCAAAGGTATTGTGATCAAAAATGTGAGCCCGTAACAGTCAGATAAATAGTTGTAATTTACTCCACTGCTGTAAGTTTCTGTCCCCTCCACTGGAGGTAACTGTTGTCTCTGATGTCATGTAAACTGGTCTGTGTTATGCCAAAACAAAACAATTTTGCTTGCAGTATGAAGGCTGCATATAAGGATAAGTGTGGAAAGTAACTTGTAAGAAGCTCTGGAGAGTAACTGAATGTACTGGGTAGTGTCTTCCTAAATATTTTTAAATATATTACAAAAAACTATCAAACACTGACCTCTCACCAGTGGAGGAATCTGAACATGTCTAAAGTCATCAGAAGTTTACTGCACTGCTAAGTACAGCAAAGATTTGTCTAGGCATGCTGTTTTGCAGCAACTTCAGTTACTAACCTGAAAAGTGTAAAACAATCATGTGCAATTTTTGCTCGAAACAGCTGAGAGAAGGAAGCAAAATTCTAAATCATCGAATTACAATTTAAAATTGGAATTCCATTGTAAGTATGCATTAATACCTTTAAGTCAAAAATGTTAAACAAAACTGATGTATTAGTCTGGATTAGATGTTGAAAACTAGGATTGTTTCACAAAGTCTGCTGGAATGAAATAAGCCCCATAAAATTATGCAAAGACAAACTTTGGATTCCTTCTTCTTATCTTTCCTTACCTTGCTTCATTCACTCCCTTATATTTTGTAGTAGTTTCAGGTGTTATAGGATAGTGTGACATTTCATTATACATTCAAACCAAAAGCACAGAATGCAATATAATGGAAAAAAGAATGACAGTTTAGCATAGTTTTTCTTGTTCTTTTTGAAACAAAATCACAGAATAATTTGCAAATATTATTGAGAGTAATTTAAATTCTAAATTCCCATTTCATTCAAGGAAAGCTGAATAGACCCCTAACTATTCTTGTGTCTATGAACAGCAACAACAGTTTCCTTCAGTGAAGTTTGCTTCACTTCATGCCTGACTTTGTGCTATATATTTATGATGATCTAACATGCAGTCTTGTGTCACATTTATGTATCAGGAGTAAGCTTGAGTTTCCACTTAAATTAAAGAAGTTCTTTTCTGGCTATCATTGGAAGTAGACTGGTGTCCACAATAAGAGTTGGCCTATCATTTATTTGAATAGAAAGCTGCATTTTCTTCTGTTAGTTTCACTACTTTAAATAAGGTAGATAAACAGGTTGAGTGTTAAAGAAATGCTCAGAAGATTGTTTTACGTAAAAAACGCATACTTCAATAATGCAGTCTTCAAGAAGGAAAACACACCACACAGATGTGGTTTTAGTGGCAAAAAAAATACTAAGACATTGTGATTCATATTTCCTTTCTGTTGATTCAGTAGGAACAGCTGCTCCATTCTTTTGGCTTTGACACCTTGGTTTTCAGAACTGAAATTTACCCAATCAGTGTTTTCAGCATTAGCATTGAAATTTCTCAGAGTTCATACCAACAGCAACTATGGGATGTGAGTGATTAACATCACAATTTAAAATAAGCAAATGTGACCAAAGTAACTTCATGGAAGAGATAATTTATGGAAGCTTGCAATGCAGCTGTAATAGCACTACCATTAATCTTGTGAAAGAAAGCAGGGTGCATCACTGAATGAGTGGCCATTGAGAAGCAGTGATTAGCAGGGAGAAAGGAAGATATTTTCAGCTACATCTGCATTTTCCATCTTGTGCTCTATCTTGCTGCTCCTGTATCTGCCACAATCCAAAATTCATGTAAATGATGTAGGCCAAGTTTTTCACTTAGTTACATCAGTGTTCTTGAGTTAGCTTCAGCTGACTTCCACCATGCTAACTGAAGCTGTGTGACTAAGAGGAGAATGTGGCCCAGTAGTTGGTTAGATTAGAGTCTGGCTTCACATTGCTGCCAGCTGAACGAAGAGGAAAATATTAGGTATCACTGCTACCAATCTTGCTTTTTCATTGTAGAATGGTATCAACTGAAGACTTAGTGCTTCAGCTGCCTTTTAGAAATGAACAAAGCTATTGTGGGTTTTTATAATATCAGAGAGGAGACATTTCTCTATCAATTTTCTCTGATGCTGCCCCTTTATTTTTCTCCATTGTTGCTGCTCAGAGATCCCTAATTCTCCTATTTTCTGCTAACTAAGTAAGTAAAAGCAACATTTTGTACTCCAGTAGAGAGGAAAAGTAAACAGCAAAAAGAGTAAGTTAGCACCCTGGAGTAGCAGAGGACAATAAATGGTCCTGTGGTGCTGGAGACAGTGAAATAAAACTGAAATGAGCATTTGACAAAAAATATGTTAACTACATGGGAAGAAATGATTGAAAGTCTTCATAGCTTATGTTTCCCTTGCACACAGATAAATTTTAGAAAGTGTGGCCAAGATTTGTTTCAATTTCAGATCATCTACTACTGTACACAAAAAATATTTCTAGTTTGTCTGCTTTTCTGTGAGAAGAGTAAGCTTAGTACTCCAAGCACTGCTAGCTGGAATCTACAAAAAGACAATACTTACTGTTACTACCTTTTTTTGTACTAAGCTGGGCTACCAATGTGAAACAAGTATTTGTTTCCACTACTACTGACATGTATGTAATCTTTGAATTTTCATTTCATCGCTTAGACTGTATGAATTTTCTTCCTTTTGTTTCTTTGTTTTTTTCTTATATTTCCAGGGATTTCTGCTGCTGTTTCTTGTACAAGAACATTGTCGCTGAACATGAAGAAAAGTTCTTTGTGCAGACAAATTCATAAAATTTGTAAAATGAATGGAATTAATGGATGCTGATTTTGCCAGGTTTCTAATACTTAAAATACTTCCATAATTAGTAAAAAATATTCACTTTTTGAGACTTTTTGTGGTTAAAATAATTAGATACATATTTGTTATTGTCAAGATTTAGGGTCAGGGATGTCCACTAGACCTGTAATAGATGATTGCTGCTAACACATCTCCCTTCCTTTTAGGGGAAGAGAAAGGGAATGAGGGAGAGAGATCTATAGATCTAGAAACTAGAAGAGTTTTAATTCAAATAAGAATAATAATAAAGTGGAATATATAGAAATATACAAAACCAGTATAGAACCCAAACCTCATCATGGCAATTACATTGCTGTCACCACTAATGCTGTTGAGCAGGCACTGGGGAAGTCCCAGGCTGGACTCAGCAGCAGGCGGTAACCAGATTCAAGAACTGGATTCTGGAACTGGATGCAGGAACACATCGATGAAGATCAAAGGCAAAGCAAACAGAGTCATCCTTAGGTGCCGGCCATTGAAGAAGGGAGCTTGACTGTCATGATCCCTCAATTTTATATCAGATATGATATATATGCGATGGAATAGCTCATTGGTCAGTTTAGGGTCACTTGTCCTGTCCGCTCTTCCCCACAGGTGTGTTTTTTTATTCTCTGCACCCCCAACGTGGTACACAAAATCTAAGTGTGACCTTGTTCTGCACACTAGTTCTTGGTAGTAACTCTAAACATTAAGCCTTATCACTGCTAGAAGATACTGCCTGCAAAAACTTCAGAAAGTGCAGTTACTTACAAGAGACTGAGCTGGAATGTAAAATTACTAAACAGATTTATTCTGTTCTAACTCAAATCAGGACGATTATTAAGAATTCTGTTTGTTCCTGCAGTATGGGCATAGCAACACAATCAGGTTCCATGCTCCGATTCCAGTTTCTGCAGAATATCCCATTACAGTTGCTGTCCTGCCACACAGTAAAGATTGTCTGAGGGACCTACCTGAAGCTCCAATATTATACAGGAAGAAAGGACCTGTAAACCATTCACAGATGGCTCCATGCTTACTAAAAGAGGGCAGAACTAGGTGACCAGATTAAAAAGAAATGTGAATTTCTGGCTCCCATGCTAAAATCCAGAGCTCTGCATTAAGACCCCAGAATTTCTGGGGAAACTTACACTATAATAGATAAACAGCAGCAGAAAATGGAGGAAATTGTTTTCATTTAAAGCATAGCTGGAACAGATTGTTGGGAATTTGCTCTTGGGAAGAAGATCAAAGATTTAGTTCCCAGCCAGGACATGAATTCCTCTCACCCAAGTGATTGTCCAAACCTCCTACCTCTTTTGAGAAATAACCTCAAGAACTGTTCTGTATTTTCATTCTTATTCATAGATATATAAGTATCTACAGATATAGCTGGTGCAAATAATAGATAAATATTTTCTTTAAATTGTGATGTGTGTGAACGAGCTACTCCAATTGGTTAGAGGAAGTTGGTTTTAGAGCATTGTAGTCTATAGGCTGACAGTGTTGCTGACACCACAGTTACTGGAATATTATAAAGGAGTACTATAGGACACTACCTACAACATGGATATTCTAACATTCCTATTATTTCACTACTAACCTACATTAAAACTTTTGGCTCTGAATCTCAAATCCTTCCATAAGTTTAATCCTGACCCAGACCTCTTCCTTGTCTTCCAGTAAAACTTGAATGTACTGCTTAATCCTGTAATTTATTAAAAAAATCCAAAACAAACAAAAGAAAGTACTGAGATCTGAAAATTGGTTTTCATGAAAAATAACTCCATTCTCAAGGATAATGCTGTTGTGGCACTTCTCTAAATAGCAAGTAATTTAAGGCAAGTACTTTCTGAACAGGTGTTTCCAGGGATAACGGTTAGCGTGCCTTCTTGTATTTCGAACATTAAATTATATTTTAATCCAAATAAAAATCCCATCTGATGATATATTTGTAAATAATGTTGGTTTTTTTCCCATGATTATTTTCAAATGTAGTCCAATCTTTCAATCGAAAACCGTAGGGTTTTATGGGATACTTCACATGCATACACGATGCAAATGGCATTGAAAAACTGTTCTGAGAATTACAGATTCCTGCGCTTACTGAGTATACAAGGTATCATAGCTTCTCTCCATAATTTTATTTGAAGGACTATGATGTACAATTTTTATTTTTTTTTTCCCAAGGCCTTTGGTTAAGAAATGCTCTCTGCCACATCTATTAGGCAATTAAAGGTTTAATGCATACCCTAGTGCCTCAGCAACTTTAACAATGCCTGGGATGCAGTCGATCTGCTATTCAGTAAAATAGAAAGAAGCTGCCTAGTCTAATAAATGGGCAGGCTATTTTTGTTTTGTTTTGGGTTTTTTAATGCATTTAGGGATGAAACAGAGTGAATTGAAATGATTATTTTAATTATACCCAGCTTAGTAAGATGACAGCTAAAGAACATGAAAAAACTGTTGATGTAGAAAATATCTTTAGAGAACTCTTTCCATCTTTCATGTATGTATCTTGAGAATTTGAGAGAAAAAAACCCCAACATTTAAAGCATTTTGTTGCAATGAAAGTGTTCCACTGAATCCTTAAACCGCTATTGTAAACTACATTGACAATAATAATTTAGATTTATTTCTCTGTGTAAGCTATTTGTAATTTTTAGTTTGCTTCCCATCCACACTATATTCAATCCTATACTACTCATTCTTCTTTCTGACACCCCACTTATGTCTGACATCCTAAAACATGCATACATTAGTGTTACCATCTAGTTTTTAAGCAGTTATAGATATATTTTTCATGAGAATCTATTTGTATCTTTCTCTTAGTAGATGAAATTCTACAAAGGTTGACTTATATAGTTAATTAATACATTTAACAGCTTATAAAAATACCTTGATCAGAAAATACATTTTTTTGCAAAGTTATTTCTTACCAAAAATTTAAAGACATTTTATCTTAGGTATAACAGAACAAGGGTTTAATTTTTAAAAAAAATAAATCTAGAGTTACTACAGATCAATCAATCAATCACATTTTTACTGAAAATTCTACCTCAGATGAAAGACATGCTACTTAAATAGATTATGTATCTGTGCTGCATTTTCTTTATTTTAAAAGTAAAATTATGCCAAAAAGGTCAAACAATAACATTTTTATTAGTTATTGGAAAAATCATAACATAGTAACCTAAGCAATCTAAAAAGAGATGTTTTCAAACAATTGCACTATTAAAACATACATGGGATATGTAAGTCAAATAGTCTTTTTTTCTTAAAAGTGCTCTTACCAGTCTATTTGCAAATTTAGAAAAAGTATTAGATTAATTCAGTGAAACATCTTGCTCTACATCCTGTTGTAAATTCACTTCGTGACTATTGAGACTGATAAAACGATGTTAGTCAAAAAAAATGAGTTATTCCATATTAATGTTTTAAAAAAGAAAGTAAAACTGGCTAGTAATGGAATTCTGCACTATTCCTGAATAGCAAAAAAAACATAAAAAAGAACTTACCCAAACAAAATTCTTAATTTAAATTCCCTTCCTAAAGGCAAAACCAAGCAACTGTTACTTTGTAAAATTTCTATAAGACAAAGAAAACAAAATGAAGACCTCTAGCTCATGTAACAACTTTCTTTCAACCCTATGTAGAAGTGAAAAAGCAATTCTTAGCAGATCAAGGTCACTGAGTCCTATGCTATATATGCAAACAGTCTCTGAAATTTAAATTGATTGTCACACAGTGAATGTTTTCCTGGTAAATAAATATTGAATAAAAACTTTTCTGAATGGTAAAATATTCATAGGCAACTACAGTATCTTTTTTTTTTAATAGCTGAATTAATTAAAGCAGGAGAGGAATGACATACATTGTATCTAATGTGTAATTCACTGTCATAAACAGAAAATTGCAAGGTAAAAATGTATTCATCAGGGTCAGTATTTCATGTCTTTATTAATCCATAGACGTACCAACTAAGCATCAAGCATTTCTTATTCCATTGGAAGAAATAGGTATTTCCTTTCAGAGTTACATTTTTATTTTGATCAGTGTAAAAGCATTATGTTTACTTCAGTTTATCCATATCTTCAGAGCACAGACCATTTTTTAAAATTATTTTATTTTATTTTTTAGAATGTTTTCTTGTAAAGTATTAATATTACTCTACCTGCACTCAGTGGGCAGATAAATTTTGCAACATTCTTAATTTAATTCATTTTTCTTACACACAAAGGCTACAAGTTGAATACAGTTTATCCACAGTATATATTTTCAGCTAGGAGGCAGATAATTATTGCTCATTGCAGAAATAATGTTATTCCATTCGCTCATGTAAAACAAACTTTACAGCATTAAAGGTTACACAGCACAGTGCCGTCTTAAGATACAGCAATTATACAGAGGAGCTTCTCATTAACCTAAAAGTCAGAGGTCAGAGATGATCACCACTTCTTGCTAATACAAACTTTAATTGGTTTAAGCTAAATGTAATAATCTAATAATCATGAAAACAGAAACTGTAAAAAGCTATCAGCTATTCTGGTACATTTCCAAACAGAATCCAAACAGACTCTGTAAACATAATAAGAACAATGTCACTTCCAGCTCCTACTTTCTCTTGCTGTTGGGTATTTCTTTTTGTATATTCCAGAAAGAATCATAGTGCACAAAGTAGCTGTTTCCTGTTACAGGCTAAAATTACCTTTTTCAATAAACTAGTGGCAGCTTTGTAACATTAAAATGTATTGTTTCAATTAAAAGAAACAATCTCAAAGTAATCTTTAAACATTAAGAGAAAATTGCATTTTCAAACACAAGTGCTGCAATAGCTCTAAACTTATTTACTTCATAACATTTAGCAGTTTATAGAATGCAGCAGGAAAAGTACAGAAAGACAGCAGTTTAGTAATTTTAGACTATAAGCTTGAAGTTCAGACTATGTGCTTGAAGTTCTGAATATCCCTTTCAGTGCAATGCACACAATTAGATTTCTTATCTTTCTCTTTTTTTTTTTTTTGTGGTTTGCTTGTTTGTTTGTTTGTTTTGCATAAACACAGAGATTTCATAGAGTTCCTGTTTATTTCTAATCAAGGGTTTGATTGACGGGCCTGCATTCATTGATGAACAGCACAGATGTAAACTGACATATGGTAAAACAAATATTGACCTATGGTAAAGGCAAAAATAGTTATACTACATCAGATAAAATTGTGTGTAAGTTTCCTTTTAATACAACAAATATCAAAGCATCAGACAAAACCTTTTGGATCTTTGCATATGTTCTGTGTCTATTCAAAAACCAAATACAGGGAAGGAAATTTCTAAGTAATATTTGTTTCTTAATATAGCTAGAGAGAAAATAGCCATGCTATGATGTGATATGCTCTTTTCTGCATGATTTAAGCAGTACTAGAGCAGTTTTGATAATCAGAAGAGATAAGAAAACATTAAAGTTTAAAATAATACTACTTTCTCAGTCAATTTTATCCCATTCCAAAAAAAATATGCCAGTAAGATAATCACTGAGACACAGAAAACTGAGATTCAGGAAAAGCTATTCTGCCAACTTTTTGCTAGTTTGAAATTCCATGAGCTCTAGCCTTTCTCTGGTTTAAGGAACAGGATAGCGTAACAAAATTAATAGGCAGCTTCCTTATGAATTCTAAGAAAAACAATTGCTAGCAATATATTTCTGGAGCAACTGTGGAATATGTCCACTCCAAAGCACACTGGGTTTTAAGACCGAACACTTAAAAGGACATTGAACAGCAGGCTAGGGAAACATTTACCACCTTTATTTGAGAGCAGGGTGATGCCATTTAAATTCTGTATGTATCCTGGAGATTGCTTGTATGATCATCCTTTAACAAGTAGAAATATGATGGCCATAGGTCTGAAAGGCTTGCTTCAAAGAGCAAAATAAGACATTTGAGCAAAATAGTCAGACACAAAATGCTTGCAATGTTTCCGCAGTTCCTAAGAATTATGATCTCTGACAAAAAGAAATAGTACTACTGAGCTTAAGTTGCGACTTTGCTATAAATCTTATATATAGGCCAGGAAATTATGTCAGTGATAAATTAGACAATGAATTAAGGAGACACAATCTACATAACAGATCCATACAAAATGTACACATCAGCGTTCCTCTCCGTGATAGAGCATCCATGTTGCAGCAGATGGCACAGGAGGGGCAAGAAAACAAATCTTGTCTCTGGGTTTTCCTTACCATTTTCTACCTTCACATACAGTGAGAAAATACGCCCTTATCCCATAGTAAACTATTTTACTATGATTGGTTTAGGATCCTTTGATCAGTCCTGAACCAACTCAGACCTGTTAAATTAAATGTGTTGGGGACCATTCCTAGCGAATTAGGCTGTCATGCAATGCCTTGCATGTGTATCAACAAACTGCTGTTTCTTCATCAGGTGGCAGCCCACCAACAGGCACTGCCTTGTTTCTAGGTGTAAGCATAGCTTTTGTGTGCTTTGTCTCACCTTCATAGCCAATCAGGGAAACAAATTACTTCATAGTATGGATCATAATGATAATATTTGCTTTCCAGAGTTTCCAATACAGCTTAGTGTATTCCCAATTCGAAGACAATACAATGTAGCTTGGTCACCCAGTTCCTGGTAATTGAATAACTCTCCCTTGGATTCAATCATATGATTAAATGATTTTCTGTGCTGAAAAGAAGTTTTAATTCTAATTCACTACACAAGACTTTTCAAAACTCGTAAACATAAATTTGAAAAGGGAGAATTTGATTCTCCTTCTGTTCGCTTAGCCTTGGTAAGATCTTTCTAAGAGCTGAAGTTTTCCTTAATCTTCTATCCTTTATTCTCAGGGCTTCCCAGGTGGCCTTTTATCTCATGGAAATCACTTATTTATTTAAGAAGAACCCTTTAGATTGAAGAAAATAGTACTTCATAATAAACACAGAAAAAAATGTCATCTTCAAACTCACAGATGTGATTTTGTTCATATGTGGGGGGATATCTATGCTTCAGAAGTGCTTTTTTCCATTTCTTTTTCCTGTGTCAGTTGTTTGCAGTTATATGCATGAAAAAAATTAACAAGATGTACCAGTAAATGCAAATTTATAGTGTTACATAGAGCTGTCAGGTTTATAAACTGTAGGGGAGGATAACTAACTAATATTTCCAAGTCATACTGACCAAATTGTACAGATACATACAGCTGTCAATTCTCACAAGATTTTACATCAGAATACAAGATTTTGCACAGAAACGTGTTTGATTACTTCTTAGAAAAAAAATAAAAATCTTTTTGACCTTAATCAACAAACAAGGTCATTTTCCCATGCTGCTGCTAGTCCTTTGTTCATTACCATAAGTTATGAAAACATGTGGTAAACAAAGTTCACCTTCTCTGTAACTCTTAGTACAGTTTTCTACTGTACAGCTGGAGTTCTGCTTTGAAGTCAAGTTATTCATGTCACAAGTGAGACATTACTTTAGGATCTCCAATGTAATTTTTAATATATTTTAAACTGAGCATCCAAAGTATGATTACTTCCTTGGAGACATAAGAAAGGAGTACAAATAATATGAATAAGGAGTACAGATAATATAATATGTCATAGGGGATAAGAAATGTATGCATTTAGAGAGCATGCTTGCAGTTAGAGAGGTTTGTGTCATTTATTGGGTGTAATACTGTTATACATACGTTATAAAGTCAGTAGAAAATCATATTCTACTTAACACCATCCCAATATCTGTGTACTCGAAGACCTGGTATTCACAGTTTTTCCTGATTTATCCCGGAGCCACACATTGCCCTTTTCCCTTGGGGGTTTTGATGGCTAAAGTAGCAAAAGAGTACATAAACTTCTATTCTTCATTTAGTGACTGTCCAAAAAATTCAGGAAAAAAAAAAAAAGGAATAAGCAATGAACAAAGAACTGTGAATTAAAACCCAGAGATTTTAGCAAGTATGAAAGTTACTCAGTGACTGTGTATGCACAAATATGGGAGGATTTTTTAGACTGTAAATTGTCACAGGTTTGAAGAGGCACTCGCATTTCTTGTCCAAAGCAGGGGATGCAGACTTACATAGAAATGTGAAACACATTTAGAAATATTCAAACTCTGAGTAGTTTACATCTTCAGAACATGTTATATTTTTTTAATGAAATGCAGAATATCCAAGAAAATAATTCAAATAACCAAAAAATTCATAAAAGTTGTTTGAAAAACACACAATGAAATCCCCTTCAAACTCCCAGCAAAGACAATGAAGGAAAGGTTTAAAGACCTTAATCTTTTCACAATAAACAAGCTTTTCCCAGAGATGTGACATCCACAGGTCCAGAACTCACACAGGGAAACAGTGTAGGCTCTAAATCTGCTACAGTGAGAAAGAAGATTACTGCTAATTCTGGTAGGTCAGACTCTAAATGCATGTCTTAGAGGCTCAGGTTAATGTAACAAGTCATAAATGTACTCTTGTTTTTTTTTCTTGATGCTTCTGGTATTCTCTTTAAAAATAACTGTTCAGTAATATTACAATTCAGGTCAACCTTCCCTCAAAAACAGTTGTAAATCATTCTTTAAAAATTTATATTATCTTTTCTATTTCAACAGGAAAAGGAAAAAACCCTTTGTGCTTTGTTTTGACAAAGACAAGACAATATATATCATTTAATGTTCTGCTTTAGCAGTTATGATGAATTAATGGATTTATATTTAGAATAAAAATCCCCTCAGAACATATGGCTTAATTGAATGGAAGATTTCTGCTTAAATTAAGAGCTCAACAGGAAATTAACATTTGTTAGAAAGTAGCTCCCATGGATTATGAACAAAAACAATTCACAGGCAACAGTTATTGTTTTATGTTAGGTTACTTTGAGTTTTTTAATGTAAAATGTATTCTCCATAAACGTCTACAACATTAACTGATACCAATGCACTAAAAGGTGAGTAAAAGAAGAAAGGTAAATATGAAACAAAATCAGAACATCAAGGAAGCTTAATATCTGACTAGATATCTTCTCTCAAGTATATGCATGCTATCTTTCACTTAAACTATGGTGATGTATTTTCTAACAGAGATGTCAAATCATGTGCTTTCAGTATGTGTGGCTCTTCTTTCAGATGGAAGAAAACAGTAAATGAAAAGGGACAAATAGTAATTCCAGAGGAAAAAAGCAAAAGTGTAGTGATGTTTACTGCTGGCTCACAGAAATAACCCAGAAGACATGTAGATAATATAGCATTAAAATTATGTAGTTCTGCCATACTTACTATCAGTAGTCTGTCAAGTGCTTTGTAGCTCAGTGACATTCCCATCGCACTCTGTGAAATGCTTGCCACACTTAGGAAATTAAAAGGTACAACCAGTATTAATTGGCTTGATGTCTAGTATCTTCTGCATGGTGAACATGGACATAAGTCTCTCTTTTTAGAGTCCCAAAAGTGGTGTACAGAGGGCACCAATTACCCAGCTCACCTACATCTGCAGCACTATGTACTACATACATAGTACATACGTACATCATCAACAGTCACAATAAGGTAACAGAAAAAGGCTGGGGTTTACGTCATGCAGTAAATAACAGGGGGTTGTGTTTGTTTGTTTCAAAATGTTGCGGATCTATCTGAATTGCCCAAAGACCTAGTGGAAGAAGAATGGATTTTTATTGGAATATTAGTTTATTCAGTATCTACTCCTGTTAAACCTGAGAACTAATTGTTTGCAAGCCTGTTTCTATAGTAATTGTGCAATTATGAAAATTAATTAGACTATAAGAATTGCAATGTTTTCTAGTCAAGCTGTGATTATAAAACCTGGAAGAGGCAAAAAGAGAAGAAATAATATTTGTTCAATATATAAACAGGGGAACAGAATTGTCTAAAACTAGCATAAAATATGACTAGGTAACACCATCCAGTGGTCAGCCCGTGCAGCTCATACACATAGCATTTTTAAAGAATTGCATGTAAGACTTCACTTCCGTTGATAGCTTCTTCTGCTGTCATACGTGCCAACAGGATTAAAAATTATTTCTTTTTTTTTATTATTTTTTTTTATTTTTATAAATCAGGCAGATTTTTAGTTACAGGACAGTCTGATATCATTACAGCAAAACACGAAATAAAATATGCAGATAGATTATACAGGTGCTTGTAATTACAACAATGAATTGTATTTCAACAGTTTGTGACTTATGCCATGTTTTAGAGTTCGCTTCTCTTTTTCTTTAAATGAACAGGGTTAATTTTATTCAAAGGGAACAGCATTCTGCGACAGACCACAATTTAAGTTAAAGCTGTTAGCTTGAATAGCCTTTCTCATTAAATAATTGTTGGGAGTAAGGATGTTTGGGGTAACTTTTCAAATAGTTAGATAATGAGACTGATCAAATAGCAGGTAGTTATAGGGAAGTTTCTGCTTTAACTACCTTTTTCTTAAGTCTCTTGACACAAAATATGTATTGCATCTGTCCTGAGAAGCTTCATGAAAGATTCGCGAAGTCCTGCGTATTGTAGATGTACAGGCTTAGATATGTGCCCCTGATAGTGCTGGATAGCCTAAATGTACTTAATATCAGTTCTCTGTTCTCATAAATATTAGGAAAAAATTGTGTTTCCCATTTGTCATACAGTTTATTCACACTCATCAAGTGATATATCATCTAACAATAGAAACATTGATGCAGTATATGATTTTACAAGAGGTTTTTATCTTCCTTTACCAGTAAACAAATCATATACAGTATATCTAAAACCATAGAATCATAGAATCACTTGACTTAGAAGGGACCATAAAGATCATCGAGTTCCAACTCCCCTGTCACGGCCAGGGACACCTCCCACTAGACCAGGTTGCTCAGAGCCCCATCCAACTTGATCTTAAACAGGGATGAGGCGTCCACAATTTCTCTGGACAACCCTTTCCAGTGTCTCACCACCCTCAGAGTAATGAACCTCTTCCTAATGTCTAATCTAAATCTACCCTGCTCTGGTTTAAATCCATTGCTTCTTGTCCTATCTTCACACGCCCTTATAGAAAGTCCCTCTCCGTTTTTCCTGTAGGCGCCCTTCGGATATTGGATATATCATTTCCTGTTTAGGACTTCTAAGCTTTATACTCAATATTTGCCAACAAAAGTTCTTTAATCACTGCTAGAATATAGTAGGTTAGTTTTGCACTTACTTTACAGGGTCATCAGAAAGTGTGTTTGTAATTCTAACACCTTGAAGTTCAGACCCATACTGTCTGGGCACAAGCGGAAATGGATTTCGTTTTACTACATGACAAGCTACCAACACAATTGTCTCATTTCAATTTGCCATACGCTTTCTTTTTCTGTATCTTAGTGAACATGAATCTAAATTCTTCAACCCAGTTTCAGAGATTATTAGTCTGGAAACTAACCAACCAACCAACCAATCAAGGATCAAATAAAATAATAATGTTTAAAATCACAGATGACTATGGTGATAACCACACCTACTACTAATCATACTTCATATACTTATGCTCAATAAGCTCTCCTAGTTCATCTGATCAAATCTGAGTTTTAATGCCTCACTTCCAGTACTGCTGAGTTTTTTTGTTGTTTTTTGTTTGTTTGTTTGTTTTTGGTTTTTGTTTGGTTTTTCGTTTGTTTGTTTTTGGTTTTTTTTATTATTTTTTTTTCCTTCACTTATCATGAAGACAGAAGAAAAGACACACCTCTTCTATTTACTGTTTTTCAGTTTCTGATGTTCAAAGGTAATCTGAAAGAAGACATTCCTACTTACCTACTTGATACAACAGCTCACTAATTATATAGAATTTTCTCATTTAGCATATAAGAAATAGTTGGGTTTTTTTAATTTACCCTTACTTTTCTGCTTGCTAGTATTATTTAATCGTATTTCACACCTCTGCAGTTCACAGATGACATCACAGACTTTCAATAAACAATATTTAAAGTAATACCAATGCAGCAGATAAAAAAAAAATCCATCCAAATTCTGTCAAACACAACTCACTCAAATACATACTTATTCAGTAAAGCATTTTTATCTTCATAAACCTGCTCTGCCTTACTCAAGATGAAAAATGACTACTCTTATTACTTACTCAGCATGTATATACAGATTGCATTCAGAAAAAAAAAAAACACAACAAAACAAACAAAAACCAACAAAGAAACCCCCACAAAACAAAAAAAACAACAAACAATCTATTAAACACGTAAGAAATTTTGGAGGATGTCGTGGTTTAGACCCAGTTGGGAGCTGAGCAGCCTGTTAAATGGCTGAGATAGATTGAGATAAGGTGAATGTAGTACAACAGTGTAAGAGAAAAAGAAACAACAGTAATAATAATAGTAATGAAACAGTATGTATAAATCAAGTGATAGAAAGCACACTGACAGCCTAGAGCTACACCAACAGCATGACACCAGACAGTGAGCACCCTGCATGGCCCACCCTCTGCCGTTATATAGCGGGCATGATGTCAGCATGGCATCAAATATCCCATTGGCTGGTTTGGTTGTCTATCATGGCTGTGACCCATTCTCAACTTCTGGTGAAAACTGACCCTATCTGAACATGGGACATTATCCACCCCTTATTCTATATCATCCGCATGATGCCCAGCAGAGTTACTTAACAATTAGCATCATACTACTTAATTCACTGGCTGTTCTCACCCAAAATTAAATCTTCCTGAGTTATGCATCAGACTTCTCCATTCTCCCACATAACCCACCAGATGTACCAACGTCCTTGTGCAAAAGCAATCCTGTGGATGAGTTTGCCTTTGCCTGAAGAAGGACTAGCGCAGACCATCATTCTTAATACAATTTTCATGTGCACTATGGGGACTTTACCCCCTTCTACAGTATGTGGGAGTATTGAGTGAGCAGGGCCAGCTCAGCAGGCAGATCCTATTGTGTTAATTAACCAGGTGGCCTTTGCTAAATATGTGTCTCAGTGTTTGAATGTCCCACCTCCTATTGCTTTCAGTGTAGTTTTTAACAGCCCACGGTATCATTCAAATTTCCCAGAGGCTGGTGTGTGATAGAGGGTGTTATAGACCCTCTCGATGCCACGCTCTTTGGACCAGGCTTCTATGAAGCTGTTTCACAAATGAGTCCTGTTGTCTGACTGAATTCTTTCTGGGGTGGTGTTGCCATGTGACTTGCTTTTCAAGGCTCAAGATGGTGTTCTGGGTAGTGGTTTTGGGGAGGTTTGTGGGAGTGCGATATAGTCAATCTCGCAGGCCTCTCTGTATTTATATTTCAGCCATTGTCCTCCGTACCATAGACGCTTTAACTGCTTGGCTTCCTTGACTGCAGCATGTTTCACATTCCTGAATATACCACCATATGGCCACTTGCTCATCTTCCTCCTCTCCTCCTCCTGCCCTGTTCATGAGGTGGCAAGGAGAATAGGAAGAAAAAGGCAAAACCCCAAGGATTGAGATATGGAGAATTTTAATAGAACAACACAAAAGGAAAAGAAACAACAGTAATAACACTAACAGTAATGAAACAATATATAAAGTGAGTAAGATAGAATTCATCAACTGCCTAGAGCTATGACAATAGCACTGCTTTAGGGACCTTGTGCTATACCTGGCCTGCCCTCCACCCTTATATAGCAGGCATTATGTCAATACAGTATCAAATATTCCATTGACTGGTTTGGTTGTCTATCTTGTCTATGGCCCACTTCCAGTCTCTGGTGAAAATTATCCTCACTGGTACTGGAGCAGGTCCAGAGGAGAGCAACAAGGCTGGTGAAGGGACTGGAGGGAAAGTCTTATGAGGAGACGCTGAGGGAGCTGGGGTTGTTTAGCCTGGAGAAGAGGAGACTCAGGGGAGACCTCATCTGGTCAGGAGGTTGTAGACAGGTGGGGGTTGGGCTCTTCTCCCAGGCAACTAGTGACAGGACAAGAGGGCATGGCCTGAAACTGCGACAGGGGAGGTTTAGGTTGGATATTAGGAAGCACTTCCTCACAGAAAGGGTCATTAGGCACTGGAATGGACTGCCCAGGGAGGTGGTGGAGTCACCATCCCTGGAGGTGTTTAAGGAAAGATTGGATGTGGCACTTAGTGACATGCTTTAGCTAGGTGTTGTGGTGTTGGGTTCATAGGCTGGACTTGATGATCTCAGAGGTCTATTCCAGCATCAACGATTCTATGATTCTATGATTCTATGAATAAAGGACAGAGGAGCAAGATTTTCCAGGTTTTAGACAAGTTAATGGGATACAGGAAATTTTACAATGTATATGCCTCTACTTGTCAATTATCTACTCTGATGGACGTCTAATCAAGCTTTCTTTTCTAATATTGTTTCCAACAAATTATTTATTTTCCTGTATTTATGATGCAAAAATTGCAGGAAACTACGTTTATTACATAAGTTACCATATCTCTTCTGTTACTCTTCTTGATTTTGATATTTTGCATGATCATTTTTCATTAATCCATTCAGATTCAAGAATTTTAACATTTTAATCCCAGTCACCAGATCACACTTTTTTTTCTATTAACTCTTGTGTTGACCTTGAAAATTATTAGCATATTCTTGATGTTGTTTTTTCTCGTTATTTTTATTTCATCATAGAATCATAGAATCATAGAAT
>VWZK01000561.1:3281-37090 GCA_013396935.1 Baryphthengus martii
AAAAAAAGAAAAGATCAGTGACTGTAGTGCAGATTTTCTTGTAGCTTATTTTCTAAAAACTAATTTACATATTTTGCTGTTTTTCCCCATGAATGTCCAAAATAAGGTTTGATGTTAATAATAAACTATTTTAGTGTATTTGCTATTACCATCTGCTTATTACCCTCAGAATCTTTTTTCCTATATTTGTTTTCTTTTCCTAAAATTTAAAAGCTGTTTAGAAAGTTATAACTGAAAAAAAGTACCAAAGACATCTTAGAATAATATTTATGTAATTATAATTCTTTAAAAAAAAAAAAGATAAATAAAAAAAACCAAAGATCAAATACATGAAACTTTAAAAAAACATGTCATTTTAGTCTCTGAAAAATATAATAATTTTCCAGTTTTACTTATTTACTTTTTTTCAATTTTTCCTCTTACTCTTATTTTTTTTTCCTTATTTTAAATTTAAATAGCGTTTTCATTGTCTCTTCTCATTGCTACTCATGTTTAAGCACAATCTAATTATGTACAATCACCACTTCATTTAGAGTCATGATAAATTAGGGTGAAATATCACAAGTGAAATATTCTCCCTATAGGTGTATGTCATTGACTTCAGTGGAATAATTTTTATCCTGTGGCAGAACAACCTGTAGCTTTACAATTTGGCTACTTTGATAAATAATGTTATAGTGTGATGAAGAGAACAAAATGTCTTTAAAGAAATAATTTATTGAAAGTGGAAAATGAAGTTCTTTTTGTGTTGAACCCAGCTCTGAACTACAAAGTACAAGTTATATAAGCCATATATGAAAAATGACCTTGTTTCTGGATGATAACACTTGAGTGAGTGGTAGATTAATACAGAGACAATTTGTATCTGACACTTGTTGAAGTTATTTGGGATCCTGAAAATTCATGCAGATAAATTCCGAAAGCAATTACAGCTCCTACGAAATTAAGCCTCTGAGTTGCAATCAAGATGAAGGTCCACCTTAAAAGTCTTCTTTACTCATAATGAGTTCTTTCTGAGTTAGGAGTGAAGGCACTTGAAATATTGAACAATATGTTACTATATTTTGTGCCTTTATGAACATTCCTGCTCTTTCAAGAGGTTCAGAAGAAATTCAAGAACTCTGTAAAACAAGAATAACTGATAAATTTACTTTTTTTTTTTTTTTTTTTTTCATTTTGAACTTTAAAGGTATTCCAAATTTCAAATTAGTTTTGGGGGATAAAGTTCTTAATTAAAAGATCATATTCAACTATTTTTGATCAAACTGGACTTGTTATGGATACTGGGCATTATCTTTCAAAATGAATGTAGAAATTCAGCTTTGAAAAATTACCATTATAAGGTCAAAAAAAGACACCTTTTATTTTCCTTTTCACCTCCAGGTTTGTGCTGGAATTATTCTTATTTTAATTTTATATTGCTCTTTTGCATTTCCCTTACCATACAGCAGGTAAAAATCTGGCCTTATTCCCAAATAGTAGGTTAACAATGCACGAGTCTCATTCAAATAATTTTTCTTCCGTTCACTTTGATGTTTTCATTATTGATACATTGTACAGAAGGAACTGAAGAATGTGCGACATACAGGAGGCCCAGTATCTCCAGGATTCCTTTTCCCTTATTTATTATGAGAACTCCTGAAAAGTTAAAAGACCAGAAGTACAAAGCCCAAACTGCAATCACATTTACGCATTTAATACCTTGCTGTGTACCATTGCCACATCACTCTGAAGTCCATTATCTAATCAAATACTCAGGAAGCACAACGTTATGTTCCTTCTGTTATCTTTCTCCTTAAGAAGAATTTGGAGATACGGGAAATATTTGGCTGCATCATCTTATTCAGTGCACGTCCTGAGTTCAGCAGCACAGAAAGAACACATCATTCTGATGATCTCTCTGTTGCTCTCTCTACCTGGGTGCCATCAAATCCACTCCAAGGCCAAATGTTGGCCCTATTCTTCAAAGTCTTGAAAGGACTGGGCCATGACTCCTTCATACTTGCTGCTTACTTTGACTCAGTGTGGCAGCTGTAGTCTTTTAGTAACCATGACAGACGGAGACCAGGGTTAGGATCCAGGCAAGTGCCTTTGTCTGCTTTCCAGACAGGGAATTCTTTTTCATCAAAATTTAGAGTAAGTTCTGGACCATAGCACCTTACAAGTGAAAATGAAGACCCATCTTTTTTATTTGTATTCATGTAGTCACCTCTGAGTGACCCAACAATATTCCCTTGGAGAGTAAGACAAGGGAAAAACCTAATAGGTTCAGATGGTGTAAGCAGAGAGTGGATAATTTCAGTTCTCTGACGGCTTTGTTTTATAAAAGACTGTTAGTGCTGAGGCTCTGTTCTGATGGATTTAAAATAAACGCAGAGATTAGATAAAATACCTTAGATAGACTGCTTATGCTTCCATTTCATTTTCATACCAAACATATTCCTGCAGCAAAACACATTCCACAGGGAAATTAGTTCATCAAGAAGAAAAGCATGCTGTGGCCATTAGCTATTTCCCAGTTTCCTCCTTTCATTCCCTCTCAATCCATCAAGCTCCAGATCCGCTCTGTTTCTTTGCTCCACTGAGCTCCAATCTTTATTGCAGAAGATCCACAAGTTTCTGTCTGTTCTCACTTATACCTCTATTCCATGTATCTTGTTTTACTCTTTATAAAATGCATTCATTTAAGCAAAAGTGAAAACAACTTCCTCCATTTATCCTACTTAAAGTAGTATGAGATTTTGCTATAGTTACCTTTCTTTCTGTGTTTTTTTTCATGTCTGTTCATCACTGTAAATATGATTTAAACATGTCTATGTTTCTGCAGCTTGTAAATTTTGGCAGTCTTCAGGAAAATCTTGAACTCCTCATGCCTTTCCCGCACAGAACGAGTCACAAATAATATAGGATTTCATCTGCTTTCTTTTGTCCCTAATCAGTTTCAGTAACTTTATTAGCATGTCAAGAGTTAGAAGAATTTCCAAATTGTATATATCAACCATGTGTGAGCATAACAGCCCCTTGCAGGGAGGGGCAGAGGAAGGTCCTGTGTCTTTCTTGCATGTGTATCAAGTCCTCCCATTTTAAGACTCAAGTGAATTTTTCTCTAATTCTGTGACTGTTCAATTATTCACAGAATATAAATGACTTCTTCCTTAGTGAGGATTGAAATTTAAACAGGCGGTACACTGCCTTAGTTTTCATTTACTTTTACCATTTTTTTAAAAAATGACATAATCTGTCATCAGAAATATATTTATGATTGTTATATCATCAGCTGCCAGGTTTGTTTTATACTCTTTCGTGTGTGAGAAGGACTGGGGTACCTACCTCATCTTAATTAACTCCACCTGGCTTGCGACTCTCCCTTTCAACAATCTGCATCAATGCCATTATACAGGCACAGCAGGAGAAAGCCACAAATCTAGTGAAATTAAATCACTCACCATAGAAACATCTTGAACAATAGCATGAGAACACGGAGCCAACCAATCATATTCTGGCACATGGATGAAGGGGGAAAAAAAAGTTGTAACAAAGATAAGTGTACGGCAGCAGCAGCAAGCAATACACAAAAGCAAAAAGATATAAGTTTCAAAAACGGATTTATTCTCTAGCAAATAAGTTAATAATTATCTCCACACTCGTCTCTCTTCCCTCTCAAATAGTTGCAAAAAGTCACCACTGTTTTGAAGAGTAAAAGTACTGAGGTGACTCACCTTTTGCAAGTGTTATATACTTAGAGAATGATTCAAGCATATGTCAAGCACCACTAAAGGGCTACACCACCCATAAGAGGGCTCAGCATGTCAGGGTCAAGTCTCTTACTGTAACTGGAATCAATGCCTAATTTTGTATCCCTTTCAGTCATTCAAGACTGAGGAAAAGCAAACACAGATGATTTATTTTTTTTTTCACAAGGAGAAGGAGAGATCTTATCCTTCTAAGACAAGAATGCTACAGTGAGCTGCAAAAACAATATATTTACGGAAAAGCAATGCAAAAAAGAATGTGCAGGTATTATATTATTTCTAAAAATCTTATAGTAAATTCAAATGCAAAATGACAGGAGAACAACTTTTCAAAATGAACAAACCTGACGTTTTCTCTTTGCTGTAAGTGTATAAACTTTCAGGTTCCAAACCTGAAACCCCAGTAAAGCTATTTAACATACATAGGCAGAAAAAAAAAAAAAAAAAAAAAAAAAAAAAAAAAAAGTTTTGGCCGTCAAGACACGTGAAAGACCATGTTCTGCCAGGCTTTCTCACAGTAACTAGCACATTGCTGTTCCAACAATCCTCTTAATCTCACCAGTATAACGTCAGAGTAAGAAACCAGTCAATACAAGGAGGTTGGCAGAATTTGTGTCTAAATTATCTTCTTTACATTTAATCTATGTATGTCAGTACTGTCCCTTGCAAAAGGTTTGAAGTAATCACTTGTAAAATTCTGCTTTGTTAACTTCTCAAATCAGCAAATACTGCGAACAGTACTTTATAGCATGTATTTCTAAATGCAAAATTATATTCTTTTTGAAGGTGGTTCACTAATAAGAAAAACATTGCTTTATCTCTTTGCCATCTTCATGCCTACAGAATCCTGAAAAGCAAAAGGATGGGTGATACATGTTTATTCACAACATCTGTGCAAGCAATGTATAAGTAATAATTTATTCAAATTTTTTTAGTATTCTTGTGTTATATATCATGATATTTTCTAAAAATAGTCTTGATTTTGCAGTGATCTTTTATCCCTTGAGGGGAAATCACAAATTTCTGTCACGAATACTCACAGCTATAAATATATCATTAGCCAAATATATCTATAACTTAGAAATTGATGGATAGTGAATATACGGGTCAATAAATTTTGGCTTTTTAGTATTTATGAAAAGCAGACACAGCAAGAGAGCAAATAGCTGAAGCAGTCTACTTAAAAAATAAAAAAAAAAAAGGAAAACACCTCAGCCAAAATTCTAACCAGAGCTCTCATAATTAAACTGCTATATTGTCACACGTGAAAAATGAGTATACTCCTAGATTGAACATGTACATGGATGTTAGTTTGACATCAATGAGTTAATTTTTAAGAGAGTTTTTATCATGAAGTTTAATAGAATTTGTAAGTTAATGTAGAGCAAATTGCATGAGCAGTCACCCTCTAGCTAACACTCCTGTAATGATGGTAGTTTCTTTTCCAACAAGATATATATTAAATTTGTTTTTAATATCTGTTATGATTTCTTTTTGTGTATTGCTCAAGGCCTATCTCTTCTACACAGTTTCTTTTTCCTCAATGTTCTTTTGCTAATGTCAAATCATTTAAGAAAACACTGAAACACATGTAATGTACCTACATGAATAAATTGAATATTTAATGGTTCAATGCCCTGACCTTTCAGATTACAATACAGGACAATGAGCACACTTTGTTAAACATAGAGGCTAGTGAGTATGCATATTCTGAGTGAAGTACTTCAGCAAGGGAGAGGCAAAGTCAAGTCAGAACAAATATTCCAATCCCAGAAGGCCTGTTACTGAAATCAAATTACAGGCTCGGACTATCATAACTTACTCCTCAAAAAAAGTCATGCTGTGAAAGAATATATCATGCACTTGGATAAACAAATTACAATGAATCAAGTGTTAAGCAGTGAAGTGTCAATCAGGCAAAGTGGGTTTCTTAGATGCATACACATGCAACCTGCACATTAGATTATACGCACTATCTCACCCCTGGAGTCCTGTAATACGTTGTATCAAATCATACCTGCCTTAAAGCCAAAACTAACAAGTAAATTAGCTACCAAGAATCACTAATGCTGCCAGATCCCTACATTTAAGTCTCTTTTTCTTTTTCTTAGTGGTTACCTGACCATGCTAGAAAGTCTGCCTCTTTTTAGCAGGACAGAGTGTTATTTCTGAGTGTACCAAATCCACCTTCAGAAGCAGCTTGCTAACTCTTAGACCCTAACAAAAATAAATTTTAAATTACATTTATGTATAAAACCAATAAAAAATAGATTATCCTTGTCCAGTAGGAGTGGTAGACAGATATAGTTCCATGAAAATAAGTTATTTTACTTGAAGACCTATAAATGCTGTTCTATAATCATACTGTATCATAATGCAAAGTTGCTATTTTCACGGAACACAATCACAGCATGGTGCAATAAATCTTTCTTGTATCTATTTGATAGAAGAGTCCCTTGTGCTTTTCTAAGTTCTACAAATTAGTACCCTTTCTGAAGAAAAAATTATAACAAGAGGGCTAGTATGCCTGTTACCCTGAACATGAGGAAAATGTCCATCAGATAGTATTTCCACTTGATACTTCTGCTTAAGAAGACAATTAGATATTCTTGTGTTTGTTATATCTTTATAATTTATTCTTATTTAAAGTGGAAATAAGTAACAGCATGGAATCTCCTTAAGATAATAGTTTAAAAATACAGTAGTAGATGTGCTACAGAAGGATAGGAAGTCAATCAAAAGATTTAGATCTAGAACAGAATATTCTCTCTACTATATAGAAGCCTGCAAAGGTACAAAAATGCAACTCGGTTAAACAAATCCAAACTTTCTGCTATAGGGAGAAAAGAGGACTCTCATCCAATGCAGAACAGTCCATATTCTAGTAATTCTTATTGGAGTTATAATGTGTACCATTTTAATACATAATTTAATAAATTACTCAGTTGAGTCTTCCATATAAATATTTTGACATTTGAAAGTCTTCAAGAATAAAAACATCCAAACCGCTCTCAGTTCTTCTTAAAAAAAGCTCCTCTAGACAATGAAAGCAAAATGTACTGGGTAATGACAACGCTACCGTTATTAATTCATGTTGATGATTGAAAAGGGAAGCTAGTAAATACTCAGCATTATTAACCTTCTTAAAATAATTAATACTATTAACACAATTGCAAATCCTTGATTTTTATGTTGGTGACCATTCAATCTTATTTCTGTGATTTAAATAGAAAGAGCGATGTAAATCTGTAATGTGAAAAATTATTGGTTTTAATAACCATCACACTCTAGAATTTTAGTATCTCCCATCATAAGAGTCTATAATGCCTATATATTGTCTTCCATCCTATTACACAAGGGCAAAAGGTAGCAAAAAACTACAGAGATAATCTGGCATTCGTATGTGAGCTATGAATTCACTTCTGGTACTTTGAATATTAACATGTTTATTGACCATAAGGCAGATGTATTTCTGCCCTTCCTTAGATGTCAGTAGAGTGACATAGGGTATAAATCAGAATAGTGTTTAGCCCAGTGCTCTATGTGTTCTCGAGAAAAAGAAAAAATTGATACACCAAAGCATGTATTTAATGCAATTCACTAGCACATGGACATCTCTGTGCAGATATTTCTTCACGAACACTTTCTTCCCCCTTGGCTTTTTGGCTGAATCAAAAAACAGTGATGAGAATTTTAAGATTCACTCTGCTTGCTTATTCACCATTCCCTGGTCTTAGTCATGGTTTGTATCTTTACATTTGGCCTTTTTGTCATATAGTGTATTTATCCATGCTATGACCATCTCAATGTTTGGGTTTTTTGTTGTTTTTTTTGGGGGGTTGTTTTTTGTTTTTTTTAAGTTAAGCATGGAAGGCATAGCATACTTCCCATGGCATCAATTACTCTGAGAGCTGTATGAATGTTCCACGGTAGTCACAGAATCATAGAATCATCCAGGTTGAAAAAGATGTTCAAGATCATTGAGTCAGATCTTTAATGTCTGGGCAATGTCATACATTTTGTCACTTCTCTCCAGGTCTGTTCCACTTTCCAGAGAGACACACTCAGAACTGTGACACCTCTTTCTGTTTATGATTCCCTGTTATTCTGAGTGGCAGGGCCCTATCAAGTGGAAATTTTGCAAGACATGATCCTGTGACCCTGTCAAAGTCAACAGGATGACCTTGTATGGCTTTATTTATCTTCTCTCTAAGATGTCTTGCAGGGAAATGATTTTCAAACTAATAAATGTAGCTTTTCCTCACTCAGAGATGCAAACCAAATTTTGGCCCTGGGCAGCAGAAGAAATAGATGGATACAGGAAGCAACATATCATATTGTGTAGCTACCCTTTATTAGGTACTATGGTGCCTCCTCTTATAACCTTTAGATACATCTGAAGGTAAAAACTCTGTACCTGTCCAAACCATACTGAACTCCCAGACCTAGAATGCTGCAGAAGAGAGTAAGAGGAAAGGGCATATTTTCTGAAGCCAACTGGAAAGGCAGGAAAATTTTCTATGGATCCTCGCCTAAAACTTAGAAGCTGTGCAGGTACGCTCTTTACCCAGGAGTAGAAGAACATTTTGTTTCAGAGGAAGTTTTGGTCAATGGAATCAAATTATGAAGACCTTCTTCTATTTCTAAATCGTTTTGCTCCTACAGTGTAAATGAGACTGACACTTCTATACACTACCAAGCAGTATCAGTTTCCATTTGAGGTACATCTCATCTTTCTAGAAGTAGATTTTTGTATATTTACAGTTCCAGATGGAGAACAGCAATTGGCTGAAGAATTGTCCATTCCAACAGCACAGCATCTCTCAAAATAAGCCAAAGAATAAGACTTTTAAAAGTATAATTTATTTGCTGCTGGTATGACTTTTGAAAATGTGAAATAAATATATTTTGCAAGTAAACATGAGATGTGAAATTATTATAAAAGTAAAAATTTATAGTTCTATTGTCCACCTTATCCCTTCCACCCTTCTTCCCTGCTTGTTCTGGGAAGTTGAAGGACCTTGCCCAAGTGTAAGGTAGTTGAGGAGTGAGAGGAAGTGACGGATGGTACTGTTGAAAAATTGACATCTTGGGAAAATAACTGTGAATTGTTCACCTGCAAAATTTGTACATTCACAAGATGTTTCCAAGTGTATAACGCAACTAGTTTTAAACTGCAGGAACTGATTTCTTGGTACTTGAATCTTTCCAACAGGAGATGACCAGCACAGAGACTAGCCAAGAGAAATGGGGATAGTCTGAAGTGGTCATTTGCACCCCTGACAGAACTTTGATTTAAATAACTTCACATAAGTGTCTCTAATAGACGATGGTCCCTGACAGTCATCAGATACCTCTAAAACTGTATGAAACTCAGACAACTGTATAAAATCTATTGCACTAGTGAGAAGTTTGATACTTCATTAAGTTGACCTGTAGGTCAACAGTATCTCTTGTGGTACTTGCGGTACTGATAGGATGCATCCTTTCCTGAGCACTTCTCATAAAGGTCCATATGCTTAGATCATTATAGACATGTAGGTAAGTAGACAAAAAGTGTTATTCCGAAAGCTTTGCTTCGGAATGCAGGAAGTCCACTCCAGAATGAGAGAGCCTTGTGCAGCATGGACTTAGTCTCTGTAGATAAGATCAATATGACTGTCATTGGCAACTTGGCTCAGCAATAGTGATCTTAGAAGGAAAATCAACCAATCAAACAACCAGAACTTCTTACAAATTAAAACAATAGAAAAGTAACAATGTAGGAAATATTAAAGCTTTGAAATTAATATATAAATACAAGAAAAAAGCCCTCAACCTAATCATCAGAAGGTGATCAAGTGAGTTATCTTTAACTCATTATTTTATATCTTTTTTTTTTGTGCCATACCAGATAAGGAAGGAAGACTTCAATTCAAATCCTACAAACACAGAGAACATATTTTTCAACTTGGGTAGAACAGAATGATTATGTGTGTAATAGAAATAAATAAATGACTGGATGTGTTGGTACACATTTCAACAAGTAGTTATTATGCATTACATAAATGCCTGATGATAGAAGGATTTTGGGTTGCCTGTCTATACTCAAAGATTACAATAGTGCAGCACTAGCTAGAAAATCAAACACAAGTTTGGTTTTGTGTAGATATTAGGAACTTTGCAGGTATTCCTCTGCTCATGTGCCACTTTGACTATTTTCAGGGCACTCATGTCTTGTAACCATAGAGCTACAGTAATGGCTGGCAATACGCCCTGCTCATTATAAGAACATCTCAGATGTTCTTCTGGGTTTGAAACACTTCATCTTGTACAAACTTTTACACTATTAATATGTGATATTTAATTTGAGATATATATGAGTCTATGTGTTCTGAGTCACTTGGATGGTATTTGATAGATTTGAATCAACAAATTTGATTCTGAAAACATTTCATATGTAGGATTTTAAATTGTTTTTTCTTTGTGAACTTTATAGAATTATTTGCATTTTTTCAAAAAAATCACTTGTGATAAGTANTTTTTCTTTGTGAACTTTTATAGAATTATTTGCATTTTTCAAAAAAATCACTTGTGATAAGTAATATTACAAGGGGTGGATGAGAAGCTGGACATGAACATACAGGGTGTGCTTGCAGCCCAGAAGGCCAATTGCACCCTGGGGTGCATCAAAAGAAGTGTGGCCAGCAGATCAAGAGAGGTGATTCTGCCCCTCTACTCTGCTCTGGTCAGACCTCACCTGGAGTACTGTGTCCAGCTCTGGAGCCCTCAGTACAAGAAGGACATGGACCTGATAGAATGAGACCAGAGGAGGGCCACAAAAATGTTCAGCAGGTTTGAACACCTCTCCTGAGAAGACAGGTTGAGGGAGCTGGGGTGGTTCAGCCTGGAGAAGAGAAGGCTCCAGAGACCTAATAGCGACCTTCCAGTACCTGAAGGGGGCCTATAGGAAGGCTGGAGAGGGACTATTCACAAAAGCCTGGAGTGACAGGACAAGAGGCAATGGTTTTAAATTAGAGAAAGGTAGATTTAGATTGGATGTTAGGAATAAGTTCTTTACCATGAGGGTAGTGAAACACTGGAACAGGTTGTCCAGGGAGGCAGTTGCGGCCCCGGCCCTGGAGATATTCAAGGTGAGGCTCGACAAGGCTCTGAGCAACCTGATCTAGTTGAGGATGTCCCTGCTCGCTGCAGGGGTGTTGGACTAGGTGACCTTCGGAGGTCCCTTCCAACCTAAACCATTCTATCATTCTATGATATTTCACGGGATGTTTAGTTCTTTAGATTTTACATCCAGATTCAGACTTTTTAACTTTATGAAAAAATGTTATTAATCAGAATTGTTTCTGTTTGTCATATTCATCAGTTCAAATGCAATAGAGAATTCCCATATTAAATAAGCTTACATAAAATTTATCAAAGAAAACCATTGGTTTTGCAGAAAACAAATATGAAAAAAATTAATTAAATGGGAGGAGGGGAAAAAAAACTGATTGAAAGCTTGTTGATAAAAGTAAGTGAAGGAATGTGATCTCATCCAGATGGGCAGGTATATATGTCAGAAGAGATTTAACTATCTCAAATAGCAACTAACTGCTAAATTATACAATATTCTGAATTAGAGATGAGAAATAGGAGAGAGATTTCAGATAACGGTAGATCTACACTGTTTTTATCAGTAAAATTATATCACATATTGTAGTTTACAGAATAAGAGTGAATTGCTGTCATGTGTCCTAACCCACTACCACTTTAACCGAAATATACTCCTAGAATTTAATCTAAGAAATGCAATGTTCAGTGCTATTTAATCACTCCCTTAAGATGTTTAATACCTAATAAATATGTCAGGAGGTATTTTTAATTTCCTGGCACTTTGCTAGCCTTCCAGTGTAGCAATAACAATAAACCAACAAAAGCAGAGGTTTGTGAGAAAATCTGCAGTGCCAACACTGTTAGGAAAGGTGGCTATATTCTTACAGTAAGGAACCATTTCGTGTAACAAATGTAAAGAAATAAAAACAGAAATTAGTGTGAGCTGTTAAGTAATGTTTTTTTTTGTAAAGTTCTTAAGCAGGTATGAAGATTTTAGGTAATTGTTATTTAAAATATCATGTGATTATTAAAAACATACTTATTGGAAGTTTAACCTTTATATGATTAATCTTTTTTTTTTTTTTTTTTCAGACAGTGCTTAAACCTCAGTGTGCTTTTCATAATAATTTGTTATGTAGGAGCATACTATGGAAATTTTCATTCTGTAATCAACCCAAAAATCCATCTGTTCTGAAGTCTTCCCCCTGAATGGTGTTAAATGCTGAGAGGATGGTTTAAAAACATAAAGTATTCAAAAATACTTTTTTTTTTTTTATAACCTGCTTTTTCTTCTCTTCCCCCCCCAACACATACACTGAAGAATAGAAATGCGATCGCATGCAGCATCTGGGACCTAGTCTACCAATCCAATTGCCAGTAAACAGCAATTCCATTTTTTTGAATAATAACAATGATGATGACAGCAACAAAGACAGCAACAACAATATTAATAAAGAAGATGGCAGCTAGTGTATATCAAAGCCTAATTTAAAAGCACAGTTCTTTTCTCTTAAAATTCAGTTTACAAAAATATATGGGAGAAATGAGACTTGCCCTTCCTCATTTAAGGCCAAATATTTTTATCTTATCTTATTTTTATGTTATGTCTGTAAAGTACCTGACTGATTGTTTCCAACACTGTATTTATAATCCACCAGCCAGTTAACCTTAAACAACAATTCCTGCAGCATTTACTGTCCCCTAATCTTTCACAGCTTCATTCCAGTCAGGTCTGCTGTCCCCTGTGGTGTAGGTAACCACCACGTATGGCATAAGGAAGCAGCAGCCCTATTAACATTGGAGATCACCAATGGCACAACAGTATCTGAAAATCCCTTTTGGCTAGCAGCCTACATCTCTGCAGTCACTGTTTCCCCCAAGCCACTGCTGAGACAAAGCAGCTGAGCCTGGGAAATGTGTGAAACAAGCGGCTAACCTTTCAGAGTGCAACTCAAACAGCTGGGTGGGCACGGGATGGGGCAGGAGTAAAATAGATTGTTGGAATACATAAGGTAATGGGCACACTTGTCACTTTTCAGAAACTACTTATATCTCAGGACTTCTTCATTAGCGCCAGTAAATATCCATGCATTAAGAGAAAATGGAGAACAGAAAGTATTTCTTCATCACAATAATCCTTTTATTAGAAGACAAACAATTTCACACTTCCTATTGTAATTTCTCCCATTGCAATACTCTCACCAATCACACATATACTAGTATTAAAAAACAAAAAAAACAAAACAACAAACAACAAAAAAACCCAAATCTGAAATGCTTAAGGAAATAATTTTAATGGGTCATTTTTCAATCTGTGTCAAATAATAAAGATGTGGCCGTTTTCTAAATGAGCTATGCTTACTCCTACGTGAGAGTAGTTACTGATTTTATGTAGAAAACATATGGAATTAGAAAAATACTGTGAGGCTAGCCCCACAGAGTCAAATAAACAGTGATTCTGTTGCAGCATTAGTTATCCTTTCGTCCAAAACTCTGCTTTCTTGAAGCCCCTGTTCTTATATCCCAGAGATAAAGTTGGAAATCCTAGTCTGGAAGACTTCACAATTCCCATCAGCTTCAGCATAGCCAGAACCGACCTTGGTTCTGTAATGTGGGACCATGCATTCTGCTAGTTTAAAGAGGATACAGATGACTGTTACTCACATACTGGATATGACTCCAAGCTCATTAAAGTAAAAAAAGATTAGCATTACTGGACTTAATGGGCTTTGGATCAGGCTCAACAGCAGACACCATCTGAAATATTTCTGATTCTGTAAAGGATCAACATATAGATTCCATTGTTGCACCAATTATTTAACTTGAAACATCTCAAATGTATTACTGCTTTGTGTAAAAAAATAAAAAAAAAAAATAAAAAAAAAAGCAAAAAGGAAACATATTTAGGAAGACACATTATTAAAACCAATGTTTATATAATTGTCTGTCCTCTGTTTCAACATTTTCCATAAAGCAAATGGAGTGACCAGTGTCAACAAGCAACACTTTAAAATCTATTTCTTACCGATTGAGAGTGGTTTCTTCCACCCCTGGGGACACTATTTGTGTCTAGCAAGAACATTTCAGTCTGACAGCTCCTGATTTTCAACAGGGAGGGGAAAAAGGCAGAACTAATGGATGTGAATGAGCTTAAAAGCTAGTGAACTTATCAATCATAGAAAAAACAACTGCATTTTGGGAAGCAAATAGAGGTACTTTGGCAAACAGAAAAAAGTCAATAGGTATTTTTTCAGACACTGATAATTATGATCTGTTTTTGGTCAGAATCCTTTGGTCTCATAGTACTCTTATCAGCATTGATTATTACATAAAATTCTTCATGCACTGCATGAAATGCATCATAGACAGTACTACAGGCAGGTAAAACCCAGAGGTCCCAGTTTAGTTTTCAACTATGATAAAATGGTTTGTTTTTTTATCCAATAGGAAGTTGTTCAACTGAACAAAATTGAATGAAACATTCGGATCTGAACCAAAGAATTCAATTATATTTGCAGAGTTTTTGCACAGTTAGTCTATCTATTATTTTTTTCAGCTAGATGAGAGTTCATGAATATGTTTGAAAGCTTGCATATTTTACATCGTAGGGAATCTGATAGCATATTACTTTAAGTAAGCAATACTTTGTTCTTTCCATAGATTTTACATGAATGAAGTAAACAGGGGATTCTGATCTACTAGTGTAATAGTTATTACCCAAGTTGTTTATTTTTCATTTGGCACCTCATCTTACTTATGTATTACACACAAATACTAAAAGATGTTAAAGTTGTGGCGTCTTGGAGAATGCATGGGATTATTTTTCATTTCCCCGATCATGTTTAAGAATTTGTGAACCTTCTCAAACCAGACTTCAGACAGATTCAGAAAAAAAGTGCTTTAAAACGAAAAGCCTAAAAGTAAAATTCAATAAATGTCAACCTTTTACAGCTACAATTAGCTTAATTTTCAAACAAAATAATTTTGAACTATAAAACTTGACATTTTCTATAAAAATGTCAAAATAAGGCATTCTGATAATTTTTAAAGCTTATTTCCCTAATGCTCAGAATTGACGGATATAATGAAAAATTGTTTTGGTAAATCAGCATTGTCAGTGACAAATATATGATGAAAAAAATCTCAGACTCCCTAATATTCAATGATTTATTATCTCTGCATGCTATGAAACTCAGTTGGTAGGATCCTTTGTCTGGTTTTGTTAGCACGTTCCAGAAACTTCTGAAGAAGCTTCGGCAAATTCCGTACAAGATTTCAAACTTAAGCAGTCAAGATTACATTTCCAAATTGATTATCAGTAAGTATTTTGCAGTTTATTACATTTATTGGCCTTTACAAAACTTTTATTTACCTCAGCTAAAAAAGACTTGCTTTATCTCATTTTCAGAAAAAAAATAGTGTTATTTCTGCAACTGCACTGCACTCCCTGGACTATCCTCAGTTTCTGTAGACCCTGTGTTTCCTCGCCAAAGTGAGCGTTACAAAGCAGGGTCCTAATTTACAGCCGTCTCCCACTACTTTTTGCACGTGGCTATCATAACTTAGTGCTTTGAAGTGGAGCGTTTGCTACTAGCTGAATGCAGTTTTAATCTCATCTATTTCCATTTGCTATGTCCTCAGAATTGCAGATACAAGACTCTCTCTCTTAAGGCATTCTTTAATTAAAAAAAAACTAACTCCAGAAAAAGGTTTTCCAGGCAAGTTAATATTTACGTGAATGCAAAAGCAGGCAGCTGAGCCTGCCTGGGTGATTACTGAAGAAAGCAAACCTTTTCATCACTAGGAATGAGTGAATTCCTGGATGGTGCAGCTGAAAGTGATCAGTCACTGACGGGGAGCCAGAGAAGGACAAGGCAGACATCAGGATTGCAATCTTGCCGCCCCATGCATCTGCGAAAAAGACAATGCGTCTGTGCCTGGTTTGTGTAGAGCTTTCCTGAATAGGGTGCCTTTTTGTCTTCTCATCCTGCTATAAACTTCTAATCTCTCTTAAAATATTCCTAGGAGGTGGCGAGGGAGGGGCTGGGAGGCCCCAGATTCACAGCGTGACTGTAATGACCTTGCTCTTGAATGATTTATCTTTGAAGCTCAAGTTGACTACATCCAACTGCTTTTCTCACCAACAGTTCCCTGCTTCTGAATTCTGCATCTTAAAGTCCTAGATATGTTCAGAGCAGCCAGAAGCGCTCTGTATGCTATTACTGTACCATGCTGGTTTCATTTTTTTTAGATTAGGGAAGCCTGAAGTGCTACCACCCTCCACTCAAAGCCAGTGCTTTAAGTAAGCTGTTTTACAGATGAACAATGGGAAAAGAATAAGAAAAAAAAAAGTAAATTGAGAAAAAAATTAAGTTGTTGTGTTTGTTTTTTCTTCAGGGAAAAAAAAAAGTTAAAAGGTAGATAAACAGCATAGACTTGTTCCTGTTCTTTTAATGAAAGTTTCCTGAAGCATTATCAGCTTAATATTCATCCTGCTTTCACTCTCCAAAAAATCCCAAGTTGTTTTTTCCCGCACAATTTCATAAACAATACCTATTTTTCTTTCCCTCAGAATAACACTGTATATGAAGTCAAGATTCTTTTTCTTTTCCCCTCCTTGTTTTAAGTCAAACCCCCAGAGGATAGTTGTAAGCTGTTTCACTCCTGATGAATGGATGCTTTAGTGCCACAGTAGTCCCACTGAGCATAGCGAGACGTCATACTGGGGAGAATAGATGGGGAGACAGACAGACAGACACACACACGTAGAGATCTCTATATAAATAAGAGCAGTCCCATGCATTTTCAAGTTATGTCCACAAATTACTGAGCACATTGTGCTGTCTGGAAGGGGAGGAATGTCAATTTTCTTATCAAATAAGCTGGGTTTTTTGGTGAAAGGCTTACTGTTCTTGTTATCTGGGGGCTACTGGTCAGTAAGTGATAGCAGGCCATCTCCAGAAGTCACACCTGGCAAACGTTACTGTCAGGATTTTCAGTGTATCCTTAGGCTTATTACTGACCTTTACTGTTGAACCCATTAATCTAAATGTGTCTGACAGGCAGTACTGCAAACAGTACAAGCTGAAGTTCAGACTGAGGAAAATATTAGTCACTTTCACTTATTTGTAAAATGTAATTGAAGTATACAGTAATTAATGGCCACTAAGACAACTCAGACTAGCCTTTGGTTTTTGGCCTACATCTTATCATTTTCCCCACCGTTAGGTGTACTTTACATGCATTTAAGGTTTCCTGAAGCTATCAAACAAGACTTCCTGTTTGCAAGACACAGTGTTAAAATGTTGTGGACTGTTTTTATCTCCGTAATTTTAGGGGCAAGTTTAACCATCTCTTGTGCCCAAACAAAAGTACAAACCTGAGAAAATATATTAAGAATCATACAAAATGCTAGGTGAATCAAGAAGGTCCTAAACTGAGTCTCATTGAACGCATGTTGCCTAAAGGAACTTTCCATAAAGAGTGTTTTCAAGTTTTCTCTCTCTTCCTTTAACATTTTTCTTTCTGTTTTACTGTATTTAATTTTTTTTTTTTCCTACAGGTATTAGATTTCTATTGAGTTATTTTTTCTTTCCTTGAAAAGGTTAGTATTTTGGAAAGTATTTGAAATTTGAATAGAATCTCTTGTTTGTCAGTGTTGAACATATTTTGAAATAAGGTAAATGAAAGTGTTAAGTTTTACAGTTTTAATGATATCTCTCTCATTAAAACAGTAATGACAATAACAAAACTAGAAATAACAAATTTGTCACACTACACCAGATGATATTCTGCATAGCATCTATCACTAAAATACTCCAGTGTGTATATACATGTTTCAAATGACATTTTTCCCCTCTATGACCTACCATGGAGGTCACTGTTCTAATGATCCTGTTTTACTCATTTTCAGCATCAGGAAATTAAATTCTCTACTCTGGGCTATTAGCAAACAGTATTTTTCTCCCTTATTTAATGTTAACATAAACCTCAGAATTATCTGAGAACCAGTTTTTTCTTAATTTCTAGCAAATGCATTTGCTATAATTAATAGAGATTTTTTCTACCTGATGATTCAGCCTTTGTATTAAGTATTGTATGACAAAAAATGTGATTTAAACCCTGGATATGGCAATTCCCCTTCCCTTCTCCCCTCCACCCTCCCAAATATTTTAAAGAAGCATTGTATATTCAAAAAAGCAATGATATGTTATATCACCAGGTGGGACTCTGCATTACAGAGTTAATTCAACTGTTCACAGCTAGGTCAAAAGCAGCTGGAAATGCAATGTACAATATAATTTAGGAGTTAGGAAGTAGAGTGGTGATTGCTGAATTGAGATAAAGCAGGAAGCCTTGCTCCCCTTTTCGCATTTTTGTAATTGAAACCAGGGAAATTCAATGCAAAAGGGTCCATATATTAACTTAATGTTTAGTTGGTTAACATACAATGCTAAGGTTCTTTTACTGACGGCAAGTAGAGTTGATGCACATATATTTTCCTTAAAAATATGAACGCATATTTTGTGATGCTAATGTGATAGAAAATATTTATTTCCTGTGAATTTTAACCCTTCATAACCTGCATCTTGTACCCTCCTGTGGAGAAAATTGTGTAGCAGACAATCAGAAAAAAAAAATTATTACCAAATTGACAATTTGGCAGTCATGAAGATTTCAAATGTACGCTTAAACTACATGGAATTTAATTTGTCAAGATCAAGAAGTACTGCAGGTGTTGTGTGTTTTTGGAAACTATAACAAACCCAGGACTAAATGATGTTTAATACTTCACTGACTGCTGACTTAGAATGATAGAGAACTTGATGTTTTTTATTGTTTGTTTGTTTTTTGTCTTTTTTTTTTTTTTTAAAGAGATTAGGAGCAAAAAGGAAAAGAGAGATGGAGGAAAATTTATCAAGTTACAAAAAAACCTGGCTTTTTTTCTAATTGTGATGTTCATGCTCTCTACAGATCGCGATGTGCTGATATGAAGACTGGAAAAGAAGAATAAAAATGTCAGGGAGAAATATTTCAAGTTGTAAATAAGTTTTGGCACAGCTAAATGAGAAAATCATGATGCATGGAAATCACTACACAGAATGTGAATATCATGTGGTAAGTTACAGCATTAAATGCTAACAAAAACATGTACCATTGCAAAATGATTCATAAATTCTTGGTTATATGATAATTATGTTGCTACTGGAAAAGAGATGACAGACTAATGTCAACTTAAGAGAAAAGCTATGTCAAAGCAATACATTTAGGGGCACAGAATAGGCAAAAAAAACAAACCCCGACAACAAAAAAACCAACAAAAAAAAATTAAACACATCCCTCTTGGTCATATAGTCATTTATAGCACTTTCATATCACGGTGGTTTTTATGTCTTTCAATCCATTAGCTCAGCAATGATGATCACTCCTGTGGCAGACTCAATAATCCTTTGCTCTCCCAGGGTTTTGAGCTCTTCACACTAAATCTTTACCTTAAGTGGCAAAGTTCCCACTTCACTCCAGATGGTGCTGCCAGTCATTTCCCAGACTTGAAGGCTCCCACAGTGTTTCTGGTAGTTTTTTTTTGTAATATGCATGCACTCTCCTCTTATCTATCACACTGAGACTATGTCTACAGAAACAATTAATGTGGACCATTAAAAGGGGATTTGAAGAGCAGAGCAGTTGGTGTCGAACACCTGATGACCACAGCGCAGGTAATGTGGATTGTTTTTACTTCAAATAGTGCTCATCTGGTCCCAAGGGTCCAAATGCCCATCTGCAGCTGGAGTGTACTAGGTGAGCTCCCCAACACACCATTCCTCTGCTGTTTCAGCTTCAGTAAAGCCACTTTTGGCATGCTGAGACCACTCCAAGACATGACTTCACATAAGTGTGCACAAGCAGAAGAGTTACTTAAAAATATATATTAACAGAACCTAAAATGTCAATGACACCCAAACCTGCTAGGAAACATGGATATGCAGTGTTTACATTGAAAACTTTTATAGAAGTATATGAAAGCCTTCCCATTGACAGAATAATTCCACAGGAGGGAGTACTGGCTTTTCAACAATCCACCAACATTTTTGGGGGGGCTATTTGTTTAAAGTTGGTCCAAAAAGCTATCACCAGTTAACAACAAAACTTTTTATTATAGATGTAAGCTTCAAAGGTCTTCCACAAAGCCAGTTGCTGTTAAAGTATTTCCAGTAAAAGTAGCTATTGATAGTCATAATTCAGAAACTACAATATAAAATAGTTCCAGCTACTGCACTGAAAATATCTTGGCCTCAGTATTTCACATTCAAATGAAATTTATCACCTTGTTGTTCTTGCCAGAAAGATTAATTAGCATCAAATCTTTTGAATTTCTCTGGATAAATCTGGCATCTGAGAGCCTAATATGGGATCAGTGTGTTTTAAAATAAGTCTATAATAGAGATTAGTACCTCTTGTGTAATACTATATGCATTGCATTTTGTTACATTTATTATACAAATTGAAACGAATAACAATATGCAGTTTAACATCCCATGAATATTTTTTAGTATTCTTCAACAGTAGTTAATATGCTAACCAACTTCACTGAAAGGCATACAGATGTGGAAAGAGTCTATCTAGGGACTTTAATTATCACCTTGTCAAATTCAAATTATTATCGTGCAAGTTCATTTCCATAAAGTATCCCCTTTGCTGTTGGATGATTTAACATGTGTCTGCTTTCTCTTATCTTATTTGTATCTATCTGGAGGCTCTAAATCTTTCAAAGCAGGCTAGCTCTTTGTCAGATCATGATGTTTATCGTAACTGATTTTGTCAAATACATTTTTGCAAACACTCAATTTTGCCAAAGATGGGTCTGTAAAATGTGAAGAGGAACTGGCACGCACCACCAATAATGTTACATAAATCAGACTAAGACTTCAACTCTTTCTAAACAGGATCAGCTTACAGAGGAGAATCAAAGAGCCTGGGGAATGATTTACCTGACACAATTCTGGAGACAGTCATTCTTGGTTGGTAAATCATTTCAGGAAGCCTGGAGTAATTCCAGCTGTAAGAACTGGGTGGACATGATTTCCTATGCTGGTCTGGATCACATGATAAGGGAAAGATAATCTATGAATATTAACAACAGTGTTTCTTTAACATATTCAAAGGCAATGTAGCAGCCATGAAAATAAAGGAAGACGAAAGGAAAAACATGTTATTGGATATGGCTTACGTTATGCACAACTAAAAGTTTATCATGGTTTTTTGCACATCATAAAAAATCAAATTAAGAATAAAGATAAGGATAATGTCTTTGACTTGGTGATATAAATATAGAATAGATCAATACCCCAAATCTATATGAAAAAAAAAAAAAAAAGCACAAATGCTGTATCTTAGCATAAAATCCATTGGCCTGTATATGAAGTTCACTAAATCTGAAAAAAAAAAAAAAAAGAAAAGAAAAAAGAGAAATTCCTTAGAAATAGAAATTAGGTTACATTTTTTTTAACTTTAAATTTCCGAATTTCTGTTTATTTGTATGTGGGAGCTCACGAGTATTGTGCGATTGTAGTTCTTAGAGTTAAATGGATTAAAATTTTTAATAACAGGAAACAAAAAAAAAAGAATCACAGAATGGTAGGAGTTGGAAAGGAATTCTGAGGATCATCTGGTCCAACCCCTCTGATAAAGCAGGTTTGCCGAGATCAGATTGCACAGGAATGCATCCAGGTGGGTTTTGAAAGCCACCAGAGAAGTTGCTCCTTATCTTATGCTTTTAAAAAGTAAAAACAAAAATAAAAGAAATGTGAATCTTAAAAAAAAAATCCCCAACTAGTTTATTCATTGTAAGTATGTTCATATATAATTGGAAAATTGAAAAGCTATTCATGGGCATTTCTTGTTCAAGGGTCACACTACTCAGTTGTTTCGGTTTGTTTTTTAATCCTTTTTTACATCTATACTACATTGGAGAAGACCTTTATATATTTTAGCAGAATAACCTGCACTCCTAAATAGATATGCAATAAATATTATGTGGATAAAACACAATGCTTCTCTTTCAAATTCAAAGCATAAAACAGTATCCTCAAAGGACACTGCAAATATGTTAACACTTTTGGAAAATACTCTGTAATCCCTAAACTATTTGGTAATATTGATATCTTCTCATTTTACCAAAGGTATTCAACTGATCTTCCAGCATGGCTGCATCTAACTTCTTCTGGAATTCTCTCTCTCCTGAGCTCCTTACAAGATCTGTTTATGTCCTTAGGCCCAGCCTTTTATAACTTCAAATGTAGAGAAAAATAAATATAAGTAGAAGTCCACCTGATCATGAGAACTATTATTGTTGACAGAGTAAGTCTTCACAAAAGTTTCCCCTTAATCCCTATTACTATGTGATTTGGTGAAAAATAGAACACCTCACAGTATAGGCATTAAGACAGTTCATATATAGCATAGCATCTACTAACAAGACTATAGCTCAAAAAGTACAATTTGGGGTTTAAAATTACCATAGATATACATGCTTACATTATGGAAAATGATAATTCTTTGAGAAAGATGTGTCATTTATTTATTACATTTTTCTTTTTATTCTTGTTAGTCTTAGTGGATTTCCTCAATATCGGTTCAGAATTAGTTTCATCTGGAATTTAATCTCTCTAATTTCCAGATGAAATTAATTCTGATTCTATAGAGAGATTATTTATATATGTACATATATAGGTAAATATGTGTGTATGCATATACATGTGTTAAAAACTAAACCAGATTTCACTTCATCCATGTAAACCAGAAGTACATCTTAAGTAGTTTAATTAATGCATTCTTTTCAGTAGAAAATATCAAGAATTTGTATCAGGAGGTTTTCTAAGTAACAGGCTATGCTCCATGCTCCCAAAATTCTTTTTAATTATACTTACTGAAGACTACAGTGAAAAGAGTTTGCATACTTCTTCAAAAACTTGCTCACTGCTTCACAAAAAACTTTAATAAGGAAGTGATGTTTAGGAAGTGCTATAGAGCAAAATACAAATTCTTACAAAGAAAGAAAATTTTAAATGTGATTGTGGCATTTCGAACTCCTGTGTGGATAAAACTACAGATCAGAATACTAGAAAGAAAACATTCATAATTTGGGGTTAAATTATGGTTTTAATACATCACTGAAATTATTGAAGCTTCGGAGGCATGAAACTGAACTTGAAATTAATTCCCTATAGTTGCCATATACATCTCTCATGTTAGCACTGAAATATAACCAAGGGACACGTTGTTTCCCACGGTCCCATTCTCTCAGTGTTACTGTTAAAGCACTCTTTTCTCTTATAGATTAAGAGACTTAAGAGTAACCACCTTCTGGAAGAGAATACATCCTCTTATAGCACTGTGAAGGCCATAACGTCAGACTCAAGTACAGACTTCAACAGGCTCTGCTGAGATCTTTGTAATGCAGCCATCCTTGCCAACCATACAAGTGTTCATTCTGTAAAAATAGTTTCCCTGACATTTCATATAATGTAATGGCTACAGAGCGTGTTTTAAACAGTGGTTAAACACAGATCATTATCTTCAAAATATACACCATACTGAAGAATACCCGTGAGCCAACAACATAATTCAGATGCTGCGATCATACTGAAATGAATACATCATAGTGGGAAATGCAGCTGTCCATATCATAATACCTGACAGACAAATAAATGTCCAACCAAAATGGATTTTGTAGCTTTGATCTTAAGGTGTACATCTATTTGAAATCTGTGCATTCATGTATAAAATAGCTGACAATGTGGTCACCTGACTATTTGTTGCAAAAGTCAAAGGAGAATATTGTTAAAAAACTATGTAATCTAGTGTCAAAAAGAGTTTAGTCATTCTAGCAATTCAAGCAGTACTCCATCTGATTCCTCTCCTTGAAATGCAGAATGACTTTTAAAGGTTCTTTACTAAGTAGAGAATTTTCAATTAACACAATGACTTACTGGCACATGATGCAATGGCTACACTCAAAGAATTCTTCTTTGGGACATTTCTTTTACCTGTTGGACAGGTAGTATTCCTTCATATCTGCTGTATCCTACTGAGGTCAAAAGAAAGTCATGCTAGAAAAAGGAAGCCAGGCCGTCTTGGATCTGGTATAGTCAACATGATTCTAGAAAAAAAAAAAAAAAAAAAAAAGAGTACTAAATAAAATTAAATATAAGGCATAAATTACTTTCTTTTAGCCATAAGACGTGTTTAATATAAGCTATAATGACTTTTATAACAATTCAGGAAAAGAAGAGTTACATAAATAAATCAACTGTGAATGTATGTATAAATGTACATTTTTAAACTGCTATTTCAAATGGTGTTTTTAGGGATACACTGGAGACACAAAGATACAATGCTTAATCTATACTTCAACTACCCATGAGGAAAAGTTTTGACCCCCATTTCCTTCTCTCCTCAGTGTGAAAAGGGAACCATTGATTTCTGCCAACTGACAAGTAGTCAAGCATACAAAACAAGTAGCAGACCAACCCATACAGTAATTCCTGTTAATTCTCTCCCCAGGGTTGATTCTGTAAGGAAAACATTGACTTGAACAGATTTAGGTAGAATGTCAAAAATGATACCTTTTCCTTCCCAGAATATTGGGATAAGATACCAGAATCAAAAAGCTGATGTGGTTCCACTCTTGTGCGAGCCTTCAGCTCTAGAAGAGAAAGAAAGACCATCTGTCATGCCATGAGCAACCTCTGCCTCCCTGTCCAGGCCCAGCAGCCCTGCTTCCCCCTCCCTGGTCTCCTCCCTGTTCTCTTGCCTCAACTCTCACTCCTGCTCGCCTCCTCCAGTCTGGCACAGCTCACCTCCAGTCCAGCCTATCTCACCATGCACCTGTTTGGTACCTGCCCTGGGTGGCCCCTGTCACCAATGTCCTGTGGCATGGCAGCCACCACAGCAATGTTCTGTTTGCTGTGACACAGCCACCTTATCACCAGGGGTTCCAGAGTTAGTGAAAGGCCCAGCCTGTGGCTGTCCAGGGAAAAAGAGGTGTCTCTCATCTGCCTTGTTAAGTGCAGTGTAATGGACAAACGCCACAGCTCAGGCCCATGGGGAAAATGGCCGATATGGAGAACCTGCTGTCACTCCTGTCTGTGAGGACTGCCTCTTGCCTGGGGGTGTGGCCACCTCATCCCCTCACTGTCTTGTCCTCTCTGACCTCACCTGGACCTCCTCCTTGCTGCCTGGGCTGGAGCAGAGCGAAATGGAGCTCAACATGAGGATACAGACCAATAAAAGTAGTGTCTAAACACCAGCGAGCAATTCAGGTGTTTAACACACTGACCTAGTGCCACTTGGGTTCTCTTACAGCCCAATAGCATATGGATATACAAGAAAATGGTAGAGGTGACACAGGACCTGGGAATCTCTTCAGATCAGTCAGGAGATACACATGAGGGAATCTCACATTGCACTAAATACATATTTTAATCTTGATTGTAACTCCTAGAAGTCCACTGTCTCCATACATGGACAGGTAGCTCACACCTGGCTGCACAAAGCAGGATTCCAGGTGTCTGAGAGTAGGCTCCGCAGTGTCACTTGAGGTGCTGCAAGGAGCCTCACCTGGCCTGTAGCCGCTGCACCAGGATGGGACAGGGATGACAAAAACGTGGCACTGCACCAACCCACTCTGCCTGGAGGTTCTCAGGCATTACAGAGACCTCCTAAATAGAACCGGAAGGAACTGTTCTGTTTAGGAACTGAACACCCTTTTCTCATTATCATTGACTGGAATGTCCAGTTTTGAGCTGCCCAATTCAAGAGAGACAGGGACCTACTGGAGAGAGTCCAACGGAGAGCTACGAGTCTGATTAAGGGACTAGAACATCTCTCCTATGAAGAGAGACTGAGTGAACTGGGGCTGTTTAGCCTTGAAAAGAGACAGCTGAGAAGAGATCTTATTAAAGTATATAAATATCTGAGGGGTGGGTGTCAAGAGGAAGGGGGCAATCTCTTTTCAGTGGTGTCCAGCAATAGAACAAGAAATAATAGGTTTAAGTTAGAACATAGAAAGTTCCACCTCAATATGAGGAGAAACTTCTTTCCTGTGAGGGTGATGAAGCACTGGAACAAGCTGCCCAGAGAGGTTGTGGAGTCTCCTTCTTTGGAAATGCATTCCCGTGTAGCCTGCCCTAGGTGATCCTGCTCTGGCAGAGGAGTTGGACTAGATGATCTCTAGAGGTCCCTTCCAACCCCTAACATTCTATGATTCTATGATTTTGTGACTTAAATGTATGGTTTTCTGAGAATCTGAGGAGTTTTTTAAAAAATATCTTTTTAATACATTACTGGGAAAAAAAACTTTAATAAATTCTGCCCTGGGTTTCATGCAGTATGTGATAATATTTAAATCAGTAAATTCCAAATAGGGAAAATATTCATCTTTATGTGAATTTATAGGGAATTCCATGGATGATGGATGTTTTCTAGCAGAAAAGATGCGAGAGTGAGATGTTTTTCTTTGATGACCTCAGCTGAAAATCCCTGGAGACAGAGCACAGAACATCGCAGTTGTGTATATGACAACAAATGACCTCATGGTGAGATCTACATGATACTCACGTACCACAGGCTAACCTCTGCCTCCTTCCACTGACCCAAGGACATGGCTCTTGGCTCATACCTCACATGTTTTCATACTATTCTCCCATTGATTGGTTTCTGTGTTTCGAAAGCATCATATCCATGTGATCTCTGAGCAACCTGTCCTTGGCTCACCATTTCCTTCCCATAAGAAAGATGCAGGTACACTTTCCATACATCTATATATAAAGACATCTCTATCTCACTCTCCGCATATATAAAGATCTAGAAATTCAGTGGAATAAGGACAATAAGGAAAAGGCCCAGGTGGTTCCTCCCCAAAGACCAAACAATCCAGAAGCAGCAGCCAATGGCTCATGAATCAGAAAATTCTATTTCCAGGACAATTTCAGACAGAGAGAGCAGGTGGCATGGAGCTACCCTTGTCCTTGGCTGTGGGGAGTCTCCAGTTGCCTGTGAGACCATGGTGCAGTGCAGACTCAGGCTGTGTGTGCTTCCTTCTCCTGAGATCAATGGCTTTGTCAAAAACTGCAGAAATCTCTGGCTGAGTGGTTGCAGAGGGAGGGGATGGGAGTGTAAGCCTCCATCTGTAAAAAGCAGGATGAGAAACAAAGGGAGCAGCCACCCTGACTCATCATGGACACCCCTTGCGCAGAGCTCTACTAGACTCTTGATTCCTTAACTTTGTGTCAGTATCCTTGTAGAAGGTAACAAATCTCTCCAGCTGTGTTGCCAAGGATAGGAGTGCACCATGGTCTGATTCTGTCGTTGTGTGAGCCTCTGACTCTGGAAAAGAAAGGAGCAGCCAACATTTGTTTCACAATGGGCAAATTCTGTCTCCCTGACCGGGCCCAGTACCTCTACCTTCCCCTCCCTGCTCTCCTCCCTGCTCTCTCACCTCAGCCCTCGTTCACCCACCCACTTGCCTCCAGTCTGGCCCAGCTCTGTTGGTACTTGTCCTGGGTGGCCCCTATCACCAATGCCTCGTGGCAAAATTGTGTCTGCTGTGATACAGCCACCACATCACCAGGGGTTCCAGACCTGTCTCAGTGTCCTTGTAGAAGTTAGTGAACACTTCTTTCTTTATGGCTGAGGACAGGTCTGGTCCTGCGTTTTGTGAGCCTTTAGCTCACAAGTTCTGAGTTCTGCCCTCTCATTATCTTCTTTCTAGATTCTATAGCATTAATCAGATTAAGGATTGCATGCTTGTAACTTCTCTTGCCCTATATTGTGAACAAGCATTAGATGAAGTGACCTGGCAGTTTCAGCAGTCTCTCCCCATCTCCTCTCCTGGCCACATAACAGCTTCAATATAAAAGACATAGTCTCTGTTGACTGGCTATTGGATTTGTTCATCTTTGGCAGCCCTGTGAAGAGACTGACTCAATTAAACAAATGAAATCATGCTAATTCTCAGGTGTGTTTTGTGGAAGAATTTAGGTATCTGTATTAATTAACTTTACATCTGTCTCTTACAGAATGTTGGAATATACATTTTTCATCAATGAGATTTTCCCCATTCCTCCCTGAAGAATTGGAACCTTTCCCTCAGTAATAATAAGCATCCTGTATGTATTCTGCAGATAGTCTGTGAAGATCATTTTTCCATTAGTCAAATTTTGGTCATTGCAGAGGAAATGCCTTGTGGATTGGTCTTTTTTTTTGCTTGTTTGGTGTATTCTATGGTAAGGGTTTAGTAGGAGGAGAGAAGAAAAGGGAGGGATTGATCATGCAAAGATAATATTCTGAATATAATGCATGTCAAAAAAAAAAAGTGGGTTTATTCTTCTCAGATCTTTCTCAATATTTTATATCTTCTTCTCCCCTAAAAGAGTGAAGCTGAGGTTGGGATTCTGTAAATGTCATTTCTGTAGCTCTTGAACAATCAATATACTGATTTCTCACCTTCTTCCATGTGTAACTTTACATATTTTTGACATTAAAAAAGAAGTAACTTTGCTAATTCTGGTAATTTTAAATGTTACCCTCCCTCATTGTACAGAAAAAAAAAAAACAAACCAAAAAAAAAGAAGGTAGAAAAGATCGGTGTACATAATTCATATAATTGTATTTTACTATTTTTTTTTCCTTCTGAAATGATACATTTAAAGGATTTTTACCTCCAAATTAATAACAATAAAGCTATTCAAAAATCTATGTTCTTCCAAATTTACTGTAAAAAATAGAATACAAGACTTTTCACTATGTATCTGCATATAATACAGCTCTATTTTAAAATGTAACAATTAAAGACTATATGTCATATACACAAACAAGACAGTCAGTGCTTGAGACTTGAAGACAGTGATGTCAAGAGGTTATTTTTCATCTTTAAATTCCTGATACTTTAACCTTCCAAGTGTATAAACTAGTAACCGAGCAATGCATTTAGATGACCATTACTCTGTGACCAGTCAAATGTTTTTAATTAACTAGTTAGGCAAAACCTAAAAAAGCATGCTGAGCAAAGATGTATGATGTCCAAGAGCTCTCTTCCTTTGCCACTTCTATTGCACAGAGTTAGAATTAGTAAAATCGGTGGCAAGGGAGAAAACTAAATTTTTTTCTCTACATCAGAGATCAATCTGTTTATAGTGGAATTAGGTGGTAATGTTAGAATGGACATTTAAAAAAATGCTGACAATGAACAGTCCAAGAGGTGCCAAAACAAAAGATATTGTCAGCAATGTTTAAAAACCCACAGTATACTCAAATATATATTTCTTTATAATTAATAGTTTAGTCAAATTTAAATCAGGTAAAGCTGAGAAAAATGCAAAATCCTACTTGAAATTTCTGGAAGTTCCACGTTCAACATATATGACCTAACTGAAACACACTAGCATGCATGTCAGAAATACAGTGGTCTCTCCAGAAGATTCACTACATCAGTGATATCCTATGTGAAGTTCAGAAATACCTTTTTTTGCTTTAGCATCTTGAAGATGAAGGAGAAGCACAGGTACCCCTGGCTATTTGCACCCATTCCATGATTATCATCAGTGTAAATTAGAGGACATTAACAAATGAGGAACTAGGAGACAGTATTAAGAAGCATACATTAACCCTGCCCTAGTTTACTTGGTTTTATTGTATCGCCTTTGTCACATAAATTGAGTCTACTCAGACATTAAAAGCCTGTCTAGAAGTTGCCATAGGTAATTTTAAGTTCATTGTTTTGCCTCCCTAGGATAAGACACTAATTTCTAGGTTAAGAATGTGTTAAGGTCTGTGTCATATGCTGAGCCAAATGCACTGAAGAAAGGTTAGAAACTCTAACGTGTCTCCTCAGGCTGCTTATAGACGAGTGCTGACCTCCTCAGGGTATCATGTCAGCAAGTCAGTGCAGGGGCAGGGGTGGAGCCATGTGGTGGAGTGGGCACCCAGAGCACATTGACCCCACTTAACAGTGTTCACTGCTTCAGCTGAGAGCACACCAGAGCACATCTACAGGCCAAACTGAACCTGTCCCTCACCCACTTTCCTGACACTGGGCCTGAAACAAAAGAAAAAGCAAAGAAAGGAAAAGACAAGGGGGAGCGGGGAAGAGGGAAGGCAGGCAAGCTCTGATTTACTGCTCATTCATTCCTCTGCATTCAATCACTCTGATGCAGTAACTAGCTCAGCCCCAGGCTCCCCTTACATGCACAAAAGAAAAGCAATCCCATTCAAAAGGAGACCATGAGTTATTGATCTCATGCTGAACATTATGTTTGGTTCAGCAGCACTGTCAGTTCCCTCACACAGAAAGCTTATGTTTCCCACCAACTCTGTTGAATGATATTCAGCTTTTTGAAAATGAAGTGTTGGGGGCTAGGGGTCAAGGGCAGAGACATCTCAGCTTTCATCCTGGGACTTCAGGACACACTCTGGGTCATGATGAAGGGTAAGCCTGCCAGGCATTAATTGCACAATTTCTGTGCTTCGTGTTCACCAGAGGGGTAGGAAATTCACAGTTGCTTCATTTTCTAATTCAGACATTAGAAAATGAGCCATAAAACCATCATTTGTTAATGTACATTAGATTTATTTTACTCATTCAAATTAATGAACAAAGTTTTTTGCCAACACACTTTATAGTTCATTTATTTAGCTTAATATCCTCATTTGCAGAAATACGCAGAGATTTGTTTTTAATCACTGAAGAAATTAATATCAAAACTTAAATTAAAAATTTATTTCTTATAACTTGTTTCACTCTTGAAAGTACCTACAGCCTTCATTTGCATGTACTATTAATTATGAATAGCTTTACCCCATGTGTAGACACTTTGTAGTCTACAGAACTACTTGACAGAAAGCAACAGGGATTTCTTTGGTTAGTTATTGTTAGTATAATCCAAGCCCAAAACATGTAGTCCATATCAAGTTCATGTTAAGTTCTTGCTCAAAAACTTAAGAAATGCAATATTTGGTCATTGTGCCTTTATGAGTGTTCCAAATGCTGGAAGTATAATTGTGGCAAGAATATAATTTCTGAAAAATTACTCAATAAGAGCCAATTTTTTTCTTTTTTTTTCTTTTACAGACATTCTTTTTAGAGGTCTTTATTAAGAGACTGAGTAGGCATCAAAAAGAAGGAATAACTAAACGAGAATAGACAATTCAGAGGAATAAAATGAATTCACAGAAAAAGTGAAGGGAAAAAAAAAAAAAGAAAGAATGCCCAGAGTTTATGGAAAACTCCCCTACAATCTTTACAGTCTTTACTTCAATGCAAATTCATTTTTCCTTGTTAATAAGTACTATGATACTGTCATTTCACAATCATGTCCTATATATAGTCAGTCTCTAAACTCTCCTGAAACAAAACATCAGAAATGACACGTGTTAATTCCATCAACTCAAACTTAAAAATTAAATGTAGAACAATATGCTGTCTAATGTTTTCTGTAAATTTAGTCCTTTATTCTTCTCAAAGCACTCTGAATCATGCCAATGTTTTTATTCATAAAAAAAAAAAAAAATCACTGAACATGCTATGCTAAGTAATTCAATTTTTTGTGTTGATATTGAAGTATTCACACTTTTCAGAGTATTATTGATTCACCATTCTCTGCATTTGATTGGTCCTCTGAATTATATGATGTTATTTTTGCCTATGTTTGGATAACTAAAACTTTTCAAATGGGAAAATGAATTTTGAAATTTTGGTCTTCATGAATGAAGTACTTCTAGTATGAGTAATGACATGTATTCTAAATACAAGAATCATGAAATTTTATATACAAACAAATAGGAAAAAAAGCAAAGAATCACGAAGTAGAACAAATACAATACCCTGATTTCACTAATGAAAATAATAACAAATATTTCTAATAGTTAATTTGATTTTTTTCTCAATTAGAGATTTATCTACCATTGTCATCTGATGAATCTAAGATAAATACAGAGAAACATAAACTGCTTTTTCTGTATATCAAATGTGCCTTTCTCTGCTCTTAGTCATAGATACATTACACGAATGTCATTACTTGGAGGTAATTATTCTAAGTGAAAACTAGGGGTTTGTTTTTTTAGCATTACCTCTTTTTTCTCACACCAGTTTGTTGTGTTTTCTTCAATCCCTTTTTTTCTAGTCTTTGTTCAAATGAAGATTTCTAGTTATTTAGGAGAAATGTTCTCCTTTTTCTTCTTACTTGGACACTTGAGTTTTGATGAGAACAGATAAGCATTAAAATAATATAACCACTATATCTGCATTCACTGCAAGTGGCTGAGCAAGGATTTTTTTAATTTTTCATCTTCACTTCTAGTTAAATACATCTCAAAAAACCACAAATTCTTATTCTATTTTCTTTTACTGATTTCCTGAGAGGAAGATAGTTCAAGTGGAAGGAAACAACAAATCCTGTATTGCACTCTGATTCAGTGCTCAATATCCTGTAATCATGCAGAACAAGAGACTCAAGCCAGACAAATGAGTGAATTTGTAGTCTACTATATGAATCTGTTAACATGTCACATATTAGCTTTAAACCCAGCTCTTTTTACATGAGAACTCGAGTAACACTGGTAGCACTCAAGTAACATTACGTTAACCCTGGTAGTATGGATGACATTCATTATGTGTTATGGATACAATAAGAGTTAAAATGAGAATTTTCTTGTTGACTTTTGGCCAATATGTCACAATTGAAAAGAAATACTAAATAGAAACGTACCTGATTTATCTCTTCTATTTCTATTGTCATATCATAACTATTTATATGATAATAATTTAGTGACTGTATCACATTTCTTACGAAGCATGAGATTTCCAGCTAAAGCATGGAACCTTACAATAAACCAGAGAAATTATTGTCAAAACAGACTGTTCAGATGGAAGATTATTCTTAAAATCAAGTTTAGAACACATATAAACAGGCAAAAGCTAAAATTCTATCTGAAATTCAGTGTAGTCTAAAAATGAATAAAACTGATTAGCCACTGGCTTTCCTCTTGACCATAATTATGATGCCATTTATGAAATATGCCTTTTTTCTTCTCCCCAATTCAAAGCTGCAGTTGTTTTTTTTGCTGTTTCTCACTGTTTTGCTCTATATGTGAATTTTCCTTTCTATAAAGACAGTCTGTTTGAGCTGCCTCTCAGCTACTACCCCCTTTAACCTCAGACTATGACCTCTTGTTTTGCAGCTAGTTACTGTCTCTACTTCTTGCTGGTATCAATTTGTTTCTGCTTCATTCAAGATCATTCATCTGGGCTCTTGATCTCTTACTATGCCCTCGCTGGAAAACATCTTTCACTACCCTGTGAAAGGAAGAAAATCCCAAACTTAAATTAAATTAAATGGCAATAGGTAATGAAAAAATAATGCCAATCTCCCAGTCTCTTTAGAGATGATTTAAGAATAGATAATGTTTATTCACAGATTGTCAGTTAATATATGAATAACTGTGGAGTCAAATGACAGAACTCTTAAATTTCGAGAGACATTTTTCAGCTGAGAATAAGAGGTGTCAAATAAAACCTACCATCACAGCATATCTGCTTGCTGTAGGAATATGGCATAATCAAGAAGTGGAATTTTAAACCTAATCTGTCACTACACTGAAATAATAGGAAATTCTTTTCTTTCAAAGCTAATATCTGGGAAGTACAATAACATTGTAGACAAATACTTTGAAAAAGGACAGAATGTATTGAAGCTCTTACTTTGTATGGTAAGGACAACAGTAAACTGCAGTTAAAAACTCAAATGACTGTTCAAATGAAGAAGAAAATGAATTATAGTAAGATATCTATTTTAGTGATAAAATTTTAATTATTTGAATAAAACTCCATTTATTATTTCCCAAAGGTGTTCTTATGATTCATTGGCATATTTTTTGTAGGAAGTCAACAGAAAACTAAATAAGACT
>VWZK01000561.1:37118-60042 GCA_013396935.1 Baryphthengus martii
AAAAAAAATTTTTTTTTTTTTTTTTTTTTTTTTTTAATATTCTTGTAATAACTATGAATTACGCTTACCCAGTGAAGTAACAAGATTGAAACATTATCTTTTATTTCACTAATCATTGCTAAATAACAACACATGAATATTGAATAATAAGCTACAGATTTTGAAGGAAGAAATAAAATAAATTTGTGAAAGAAAATAATTGTTTGCTGACATAGTTATATTTTAAAAATTGAATTAATTATTTACTTTGAATATTTACTCAATTCCAGTAACAGTCCTTCCTTGTCACAATTCAGCAAGGGGAAATTATGTAGACTAATAGGATTTGACATACCTCATTGAATATCCAATCCTCCTACTTCTTCCCCAGTCATCAAGGTTAGACTGGATCTTTCTAATCATTAGACAACACACACTCTCCAGTCACTGGAATGCTCCCCGATACATTTTTATCATTATTTTCTACAGTATTTTAACTGTCACAGAAACAAGAACTGACACTTATGAAACTATTTGTATCTCTACTATGTTATGGTCAGCAGAACGCACTCATACAGCCTAACGAGTAGCACTGTCTGTCTGCAGAGGAACACAAGTGCTAGTTCAATTATATTACATCTTGTTTCAAAATTATGCTTAGGCCTTTAGTAAGCTTTGCAGGATTTTTAGTATGAATCAGACATTTCCAGAAATATAAGCACAGTAAGATTGACATACCCAGTTGGGAGGAATTCTGTACTAGTAATCTTTGTTTCTGAGAATCTAACCTTGCACATAATATTAGTAATGTCTCTTACAGAACATACTGATATAGCAAACAGCAATCTTCATCCAGTTCTTCCTTGTTCCCTGTCTTCCATTCACATATATATATCCTCATCTAACAGGCATCCATAATTTATAAATCCATATATTTGAATTCCATGGAAATTCTGGAACCTCTTCCTGGGTAGATTTACCGTGGCCATTTTGCCTGGGGGAAAGAGGCAGTTTATGTGAATGAAAGGAGATATGTTGCATCACTTGCAATCAAGGCAATAGAATGAGCCTCTAACCTTTTAAATTTATTAATATAAATGTATCAAAATACTTCAATCAGGACACTAAAACAGAATCCCCTATTCAAGAATAAAATAAAGTTTAATGAAAAAGTGTCTCTAATGTTATGTCATACTGTATAACAAAACTAAGAAATTGTGACTGAACTTTTAAATGAATATATAAGCTCAGAAATATTTAGGGAGCCACCTTTCATCCTGCTTCAGATGTCAAGTTCCCATGTTCCAGATAAAAATAAAAGAAGATTAGTAACCCTGGCCAATTTTATAGCTATTGCATAAAAACTCTTTCCTGTAGTTCTCATGCTAAAACACTGAGAACGTCAGCATAGAAGTGTACTTTTGTATAACAACATAAAAATGTTTCTGAAATCCACATTAATTACTATCACAACTACCTCTTTGTTCACAAATTCAGTAAATGTATAGTATTAAAAGAAATCAAGCAAATTAGTAATTTTCATTAAAAGTTTTATGTCATTCTTTTAAATGATTCATAATCCTATCTCATGTCCTCCATTCAAACATTTTTTCTAACTATTGTGTGCTTTTCAGGTTGGTAGTTTGAAATCTTTCAGAGCTCTTTTCTTAAACTTTTAGAGAGAAACACTTTTATCCATCTCTGTTAGTTCATTAGCCTCAAAAATATCAAAGATACCTGCCACTGACTTTTCTATTTCCCTAAACATGCCACAGAACAATTTATCTGAGCCTAGTGCTTTATCATCCCTTAATCATTCTAATTTTGCAAACACTTTATATGATCTGGGGCTCATAAAACTCTTGTTGTATTTCACTTTCACAGAAAATTTATTCCAGACTTTAGGTTACGGCCTACAGCTGCACTCATAAATATCAAGGTAAAGAATTCATTCATGGTAAATAACCTTCCAGAGATATGTAGTTATTCATAACACTCAGAAGAACACCAATATTCATATTTCTGACAAGTTCCACAAAAACAGAATATACAAGATTACTAGTTCAATCTTCTTTGCCAGTATGTTTTGAAAGCATGGAAAACGGTAGATCTCCATGTAAGGTTGCTGTTGAGAACATATTCAAACAGCTCTATTAATGATTATCAAACTTTAAAACTCTGCTTTATCCAGATATATAGATTTTAACTGGTCTAAATAAAAGTACTATAAATAAACTCAAGGCTGTCCCCATTGTAAGTATTTACTCTTAATCTTCAATTTCCAGTCTTTTGGAAAGAACGCTTTCTGCTCTGCCTTGAAAATTCCTATACCGAACACAGTAAGTCCCAGAAATCTGTTGATACTAAACCATGTTCCGTAAGCGTTAAAATCTTCACTAGTTTAAGTCATTTCAAATAAAAGTGAAGGCATCTTCATCAGTTATCATGTGGGGCTTTTTTTCTGTATACTTTTCATAATATTTTAACCTGAAGAAGAAACTATAAATTTATCACCTCCAACACAGATACATGGAAAAATTACTTGTTTCCAGATAAATACTGCTTCTAGATAAACATGAAACACCACAATCTGCTTAATTTTGAACTTAATGTTCAAAAGTTACAAATAAAATATTCTTTTTAAAAAACAACAAAATCCAATAGCTTTCAGAAGTATAATTCAGACCATTTAGATATACACTAAGAGCATCCTTTCATTTGTTTCACCTAAGCATAATGTGAAGCCCAGGAAAGTGTCTGAATAAAATTGAAAAATAAGAATTGTCAACTTGATTTTCATGCAAGCTTTAAGTTGTGAATGAGCAGAAAACAAAAACAAGTCCCAAAATGCAAAGTACATAATAGAAAAAAAAAAAACGAAAAAGCCCTGGCTGTTAATAAAAACCAACTCCAGTAACCCAGAGAGAAGCTTTCATTGCATGAGTGTTACAGTCAGCTAGAAAACCAACATATCTTTGTTCATTGGAAATTTGCCTCTAGTAACTAATGCAACTTACCCCATGCAGAATGAACATAGCTTTTTATGACATTCAAAATTAATTCTGTCCCAACAAGGGACAACTTCTATTGTCTAAATAGTCTAATGATCTAGCTAGTCTAAAGACTATTAGTCTTTAGAAATTATTAAAACATTTATAAAGAGCATAAGAATCTGGGGTTTAATTCACTTAAGAATAATGTCTAATTTAAAATTAAAGCATCAAACACCACAGCAAATGTTTAGGATATAATCACTGTTTTTATACACTAATGAATGCATTGGAAAGGATAAGGTTATACATAACATTAAATAACAGAGCTTTAGTTTATCATTATTATTTACGGATCATGTGGTGAAAATATTTTTATATTCACCATTGTAATTTGCCGTGTCTGAAGGTAAGGGTAAACTTGCTCAGCAGTATAACCTGCTTATCCCATGCTGTTTTGATACGTAGTTCTTTATTTGATTCTTTTCACTCACAGAGTATGAGCAGCAGTAGCAATAAAACTGAGTATGTAAGGCAGTAGAAGGTTTTTATTGCTGTTTCTACTTCTGTTCCTTGAGAAAGCAGGGGGAAAGTGTGTGTGGTGTGGAGGCAAAATCTTGGTTCTTAACAGGGATCTCTGATTCTGCTGTGATTCAATGGTTACAGTTCTTTTAGGTAACTTGGTTTGTGTCTGCTTCCTTAACATGAATTCCCATTATTTTTAACAAGCAATTCTACAGTAATATCGCAAATACCATGATCCATCTTCTTTCATGATCCTTAGGCCTTACAGGGCTCCCAGGAATACCTGCCTTGAGGACTATATACAGCAAGTCCACAGAAGGAGACCTTCCAGCTGCTGAGTTTCTGCTGCCTAACTCTGCTCTAATTGTCCCATGACTGAGATTCCTTCAGGTAAAATGCCGTGCCTTTCCTCAAATATATTTCATTTCTCTGTTTGCAGGTATAAAGAAAAGTACTAACGAAAACTTCTGTGGTTTACATGTTCTTAGAGAAATTTACTCTACAAGACATGAAATAGATTATATATAGCAATATGAGATTCAGAGCTACAAGATTTTCACAGAGGAGAGTTTGCCAGTAAACAGCAAACAGAAACACCAAAGACAAAGTATGTCTTAAAACTTGTAAAGGAGTGAAATTTAGTCAGCAATAAATAAATTCCCTTCAGTGACCATACAACAGATTTTTATGCTTAAGGAAAATACCTTCACTCTTTCAAACAAACCAGAGAGCAGCAGCAGAAATTTAGTCCATCTAGCAAGTGCTAGACCAAGGATCTTATCTCACCCCTCCCAACCATATCCCACCTCTCCAAAAAGAATGCTTGAGGTGCTAGATGATGAAGTCCTGGATGAGGTAGGGCTAAACCTTAGCTTAATTGGCACAAATGTTGTTTATACAGCCACTATGACATCTAAAGGAAAGGTAAAATTACCCAAAAGTAAACTGGGGTGTTGGGAGAAAATATTTTTAATTTCGGTTCTGTATTGAGTTCTATGGTTAAATGGCTGCAGCTCACGGCCTGACATCTATTTGGCAACTATTCAAATGAAGTCACATGGTTCGCCAGATGTGTGGCTAATAAGCTACGCAATACAGTGTGCATCCAGCTAAAGCAATAGGCTTCTACTTCACTTGGCTCTTTTCAGAGAAGCAGGTAAACTTTCAGTATTTTCTCTTCCAAGATACAGAATGCTGGTGTACAGAGTGAAGAGGAAAAGAGGGATTTAGTAACTAGAATTTCAATAGCCTGCTTTGTGTACCACGCTTCATGGAACATCCCAGTACAAATCCTCAGGGAATCAAAATACTTCACCAGCGAAAAGGACACTATTTCCGATCTTATTTCTATCAGCAGCTATTCAAGGACAACTGTAATGTAAAAGTATACCATGAACATTGCAATAGCATAGAGGCTATCCATCCCAAAGTAACATCTTCAAAAGCATTTAGTCATGACAGGCAATGATGGCCTGAAGACTCATTCAGTTTCAGGGCAGAGCCGGCTGAGGCAGTACTCTGCAGGTTATTTGTAAGGTTATAGGCTCATAACACCACTGCAGCTTTCCAATCGTGAGACAGAGATTCATTGCAACAAACCAGGCTAATGCATGCCTGTGGGCAACTCCATGCTGTACTGTTTGCTGTGCATTATCTTCCTAGGGAGAATAAAAATTCCACATGATCCTACCAGAAAGAGAGAGGTGTATTTTCACACATTAAAAAAGCTACGGCATAATTGCCTACTGGCTACCCACCAGAGACTTGACACAGTATAATAAGTTGATTTCCAGTAGCACTCCGTAGGGAGAATATGCAGACAGATAATATAAACTTTTTGTTTAAAAAAAAAAAAATCCACTTTTTTAAAATATTTTTTTTTTCTTGTGGCCAAGACAGAAGAAACTGAATTCAAAATGAAGTTTGCATTCTAGCACAGAGGAATATGCAAAGTTTTCAGTATCAAACAGAATTTGTAAAGTACATGAAGGGTCTTAAACTATAGCGTTAGGTAACAATGCAAATAAATCTTAGTAGAAGTAACATTTTCGTTGTGTTGTATAGTGCTAATTATTGGAAATAAGAATAAAAACTACTGAATTCTGAATAGTAACTGCAGTTATGTAGACACCTACAGAACTATAAAGATAACAAGAATTTTCTGCTCCAAAACAGCATTTGTCTCATGATTCACTCTGTCCAGCAGGGTAACAAGCATACATATAAATCATATGTAAAGACTTAAATTCTGTGACTTTATACGTAATACTGCTTCCATGAACATATTACCTAGATGAAAATCTCACTAAAATCTTTCCTTACATTACTAGTTTGTGTAGATCCAGACCAAACAGCATGTATTCACATGGCTAATCCTGCAGAGGTTTACAAGACCATCTGCTATTGTACCTGATTGCAAAATTAGGACCTATTGTTATATAGTGAGGAAAAAAAAAAAAGCAAACAAAACACAACAACAAAACAAAACCTGTAGAAATCTAAGTACACATTCAAACTGTCCTAAGATATAATAGCCAGAAAAAATTTTAGAACATTTCCCGGTATAATGTACAACAGAAGTATAATGCACCTTTCTAGTCTCGTGATTCTCTTACAATTGTGCTGCTAGTGAATTCATTCAGTAACCAACATTTGTTCTTGTCACTATCTTTGTCATTAGAATAAGATTTTACATTTCTGAAGCCAAATTTAGCATAGTCTAATTCACTACAAAATAATGGAAAAGTATCTTCAGAAAGTATCTCAGAATATATCCATTTTCATGAAAAAAAGACTTAAACATGAAAAAAATGGTGCAAAATTAAACTATTCTCAAGGCAGTCTTTGTACTTCAATGAAAACTGAAAAAGGTATAAAATTTCTACAGTCTTATGACAAAGATGACAATGAGAGTAAAAAAACACAACAAAATAAAATGACGGTGAAAAAGGACAAATTGCATAGACTTTAAGCTCCTATTGGTAGGGTTCTAACCTTACTTCTTATTTCAATAAGTCACTCTTGAATGTAGACTGAAACTGGTTTTGTGAAGTTTTGTAGGATTTTAGAAGTTTTGTTGTTGTTGCGGGGATGTGGTGATGGTGAGTGGTGGTATTTTTTAGAAATATGTTTTTCTATTTTCAAATTAGTTTATCTGCCACAAAAATTTTAGATATTTTATCAGCATTTTATTAATAAATGTTTATCTGCCACAAAAGGTTTAGGTATCTTACCAGAATTTTATTAATACATGACTGACTCCAAAGAGATCTAACTCATTCAAGTATGTTTTTATAAACATAATACTTCATATGGATTACTACTTTGGGAGACATATAATTTTAAAATCAAATAGTTTGGTCATATTTGAGCAGTTAGAAGTCAATAGAAAGTATCATAAATCTAAAAACACCATACAATACTTTAGCAAACATGGAGAATAAAACCCAGTTTTTGTGTTTCATGAGTCAAAGGCTGAGTTTCTGAATCAAACAAAGTAACATGCATTTATGCAACGTTTGTAAGCCTTGAACATGGTACTGATCATATTAAGCTGATGATGCTTCAGGGCTTTGATAAACATTATCACTTTTCAAGCACAGGAAAAGTTGGATTTTTGAACCAGGATTGAAAGAAACTAACTTGGGTTTGTTTTTTGGTTTGGTTTGGTTTGTTGTTGTGGTTTGTTTTTTTAAATAACCTAGGAAAATTACAAGGTTAGAGGTTAACTCTGCAGTCAAAAATTAAACAGAAAACAAAAAAAAATGGGCAAGAAGGTTCAGTTCTGTTGTTAGGCTAAAGAAAAAACACAGATGCTAAAAGTTTCTACACAATTCCTCTGTGACATTGCACACAAGCAGAGTTAGGTATGACACACAACTAAGGCCTGACTTACTGGGGGTGGGGGGAAGGGGGGTGTTTCACCTTCTGTTGTTGAGGGAATGGGAAACATAAAGATGACAATGTCTGTGATAAGAGATACCTCAAAAGGAATAGTAGTTGTGAGGGGTTTTTTTGGGTTTCTGCCACAGCAAAAGTAACTTACAAGGATATTGGGATTGTACACGAATGATAGGCTGCTGTCTCACCCCTGGCTTTAGGTTACACTGTAAAGGAGGATGTGAGGAATTGCTGAACATAAATTAGTGGGCACGTCACATGGTTTTGTGGAACTTGGCAGTGTTAGGTTTACAGTTGGACTCAGTGATCATAAATGTCTTTTCCAACCTAAATGATTCTTTGATTCTGAAAAGCTGCCAGAGCTAACTGATAGCATCATGAGGAAAATCTGGATATCGTGGGTGGGTAAGGGGGAGTTACTTGAGAAATAGCTCAGCTTTCTACATAGTTGAAAGGAGAGCACTAGGAAACCTTGTGGAGTGCAAAATCTTTTAAGGCCAGTTGTAACCTAGGCAACCATATCAGTAATAACATAGTAGGCTGAGGTTGCCAATGTAACAGTATCAAAAATAATTAATTTTACTACTCATATGCAAAACCAGGATCAACATGGAATCACATAATTATCATAGAACAGTTTAGGTTGAACGAAACCTTCAAAGATCAGCTAGTTCCACTCCCTCTGCCATGGGCAGGGACATTTTTCACTTGATCAGGTTGTTCAAAGCTGACTTTGACCACTTCACATTATGGGACATTCACAGCTTCTCTGGGCAATTTCTTCCAGTGTCTCACCACCTTCATCATAAAAAAATCTTCCTTATATCTAATTTAAACCTATTGTCTTTTGGTTTAAAACCATTCCTTCTTGTCGTATCACTACAGGTCCTGGTAAACTGTCTCTCCACCTTTCTTAAAAGCCCCCTTTATATATTGAAACGCAACAATAAAAGTCACCCCAGAGCCTTCTCCAGACTGAACAATAACAGCTTGTTCAGGCTAGCTTTATCGGAGAGTTATTGTAGCTCCCTAATAATTTCTACGTCCTCCCAACAGGTCCATATATTGCACTGGGACCTGAAAGCTGGATGCAGTACTCCAGGTGGAGACGTAGCAGAGCAGACTAGAGGGACAGAATTATCTCTCTCCATCCACTGGTCACACTTCTTTTTTACGCAGCCCTGGATATAGTTGGCTTTCTTTTCTCCAAGTCCTCCTCCACAGGCCTGATCTCAACCCATTCAGCCCTCACTCTGCCTGACTCAGGTGCAGGATCTTGCGCTTGGCTTTGTTGAACTTCGTGAGGTTTAAAAAAAAGAAAAGTAATCAAGGGTGGGAGCGGGACAGAGAAAAGGAGATGTGAGAGCAATGAAAGGAGGGCAAGCAACAGGAAAAAGTAAAACAAAGTAAGCAATAATGTAATCAAAGCTATCTGGAAGCAAATATCTGTAAGGTAGCTTTTTGCATGATTGCAGCAGCTGAAGCAGAACAATAAATCAAACTTGTGTCTCTCATCATATTACTTGTGTCAAGCTTCTGTTGTCAGGAATGTGGGTAAGGTATGGACAAAGATACTCTGAGATGGATGAGCTAAGCATCCCACTATTACTTTGTCAGGCCTAATGGCTCTAGCATTTGTAGCATCTTCCTAAGAGATGATACTGTTTTCTATTACTGACAGTTTTCTGTAGAGCAGGCAATTTGCTGTCTAGATTGAACACTGTGGAATAGTGGGGAATTAAACCTTATCCATGCTGAGCTTGGCCAACCAGTATGTTAGAAAGGCTACAGTTTTACTGTTTGGAGAAGGTAGATGGGCTAGTATAAAGACGCAGTAGTTAAATTTGTATCTACCGTAAAGAAAGGGAAAATGAACCAAGAACAAAGTCCTGTAGAATTCCAGCAGAAAGTGGAAACTGAGTTCTCTGACAGATCCCTCTGAAGTTGGAAAAGATGAATCAGAAAAAGGAGTTTAAAATAAATCAGACATTTAATCAGAACAGAAAGACTAAGAGTGTAGGAAGGAAAAGAGAGTAGGAAGGGGAAGAAAGTTGTGGGAACTCTTCAAGGAAGACTCAGAGCTCTGCATCCTGGTCTTCTCTGTCTGTAGAAAGCTAATACATGGGAAGGAATAGCTCTAAGTGTGGTTCCAGTATCCAGGAAAAGAATATAAAACTTTTTGCAAAGATAAAGCCATAAACAATCAAGCAAATAAATGACACAGAAAATAGGACTGAAAGACATTTCTAAGTATTAATTCAATCCATCCACAAATTATTAAGTTTCTATCTATATTCAATGAGTTTGGACAGAACAGATTGGTTTAAATCCTGAGTTAGCTATTGTTAATGTAGTAAAATTGAGTAAAAGAATCTGAATCTTAACCTTCAACTTTTTTTTTTTTCTTCTTCTTCATTTAAATTGAGATTCAGAATGCACTAATCTCAAGGAAGTCATGTAAGAAAGCAGAAGCACCTCTAGTTTGAGGACTAATTTTTTTCTTCCAGTTCCTACTAAAGAAATTTGAATTAAAAACCTGAAACTAAAATCAAACACTTATCAGTCGTGAAGGCTGTAGAAAAAAAATTACAACCGAACATATGAGGAAATTTCATACTTAACTTACTGATAGCCAGAGAAGAGGTAGACTAGTTCCTACATTCAAGAAATCACCTACAGTAGATGAAATTGTACTACTACTGACCACATAGACTGTAAAGACACTAAGAAAGTAAATATTCAAAGACATGTAGAAAATTGAGATACAACTGAGACACAAAAGCTCTTAAAAGAAGAGCACAATCTTTGGCTTGGGTGTGTCCCATAATGTGTAACGTGTGAAAGAGTCGGCTAAGAGACAGTATTTAGAGGCATTACAAATGTTTATAAAAGGAAAGCCTGTATCAAATAAGCTTCAGGAAAATACTAGGAAGTAATCCAACCTAAAGGACAGTAAAGGAGTCCAAATGTTTCTCTGAGTGTGTATAGGGTTAGATATTTCAGTTCTATGTTAAGATACAAATCCAGATAGAAAACAAGATGTCTAGAAACTAAGATTGCTTCCTTAAAACTTGTTTACAAACAAATAAATAAATCAACAAATAAAAGCAAAACTAATGAGCAGTAACAAATAGAGGAAAGTAATAAACTTAATGCCTTAAAGTCTATTTCACAGTTCCTTGTCACTGCGTTAAGTTTCTAAAAAGTTTTTTTTAAGATGTGGGAGAAGAAAGTAACATTTGCTCTTTTTGCCTGGTTTCTTAAGGAAAGGAGAACTGTGTGGTCATGCTATCTAAAGACTCTCTTCAGTAGCTTTTCGGTTCACTTACCCATTTTGAACTCACTTGATGAGGCCTCAGAACTAATTCAATTTCCAGACATTTTTTGATTATAGAAGGAAAAATCTAAATGAGTGGCTCACTGAAGGCAAGTCTAGCAGAACCCAGCCCTTATAATTTTCTGTTTAGTGGAGCCAGTCACTCAGCATATTTGCAAATCTGAACTCTCCAGTAGACTTAGGTCTCAAATACTGCCTTTCCTTAGTGACTTTCTGGTAAGGAAAAACAAGATATTTTGTGATGGTATGGAGTTCTGAGAAATAGTCACAGTGCCACAGGAAACCAGATCTTATGAGAGAGCCAGTAGTAACTTTTTTGGGGGGGGTGATTTTTTTTTATTTTTTTTTTTATTAAATGATTGGGAAAATAGCAATGTTATGCAGAGATTTTTCCCAAAGAGGTCTTATTATAATTCTGGGTTTTAATGATTGATAAGCTGCTACTTTTCTTCTTTTTTTTTCTTTTTTTCTTTTTTTTTCTTTTTTTGAAAATGTGCCATCACAAATAAGGCATAGTGAGAAATCATAATGTTTAATGGTATAAGAAAACAATTAATGTTAAGTACGCTCCTATACATACACATTGCTTAATTTCTTTGAACCTTTAGAAGATGGACATACTATTTCAAATATTTTCTAAAACTCCTTATAACCTCTACACACATTACGTAACAATTATATGTGACAGATCGTGAACTATAATAATACATTTGTTTGTTTAATATTCAGATGCAATCTTTTGTTGATTTGTTTTATGCAGGATTTTTTTCCATTTACAGTCTGAAAGAATTCTCACTGAAACAGAAACAAAGTAATTTATTTTTGTTTTCTGTTGTTGTTTTGTTTTGAACAAACTCAAAGGTTATGTCAAAAAGAAAAGAGAATTTCTTTGCCCACATAAAGGCTGCCAAGTATGGCCAATCAATATTAATCCACTTGGACAAGGTGTGCAGAGAAGGAACATTCTGAGTGGACAGAAGACACATGAACTGTGTAATAACACCTCAGTTTTGGTTTATAATAACTCTCCTGTCTTGAGACTAAATAGGAGTCCTATAAAGACAAGATGTTTTTTGAATCAAGACTTGGATAATGCGTGTTCATGACTGCAGAATATGGGAAAAAAATGGAAAAGAGGAACAGCAGTGCATGGGAACCTGTCACTGGAACTGAACAGTAGATAACTTTATGCCTGAAGAGTGTAACTTGAAAAGTATCTGATACTCAGTCCTAAAGAGATGTAATACGAATGAGCCAAATGCTAGTAAATGTAGTTAAATGTTTTATTTTAAAGTGAAGTGAACCAAAACCAGAGTATGGTAACTACAAGCTCATAAAACTCGTGTCTTAGATAAGACTCACGGACATGTTCAGAAAGTCTATTAGGCAGCATTTTCAAACGACTGAGCTATACAGTAGATTCTGCTTCATCTTGCCTCTCACGAATTTGCACTACTAATATGATTCGACATATTTATCCAATTTTAAATTTTGGTTGAAAATTCCCATTCAATTCAATGCATTCATCAGTATGTCTCTTTATATTCACAGAATGATTCAGATGAGTGAAAATCAGAAGAAAAGGCTATGGAGTTTAGTCCGAAACTAAAATCTTAAGGTACAAGAAAATTTTTTATTTTTTTTTATTTTTATGACGTAAAATACATTGATGGGATAAATAAGAGGATTGTAATTCAAACATTTTCAGAAAAAAACAGAGAGAAATAGGAAGGGAAGACCTACGAAAAGGTAAAATATTCTTCTATATATGTGTTCTGAATACAGGCCTCTTGGAGGTTCACAGATAATGATTAATGTGGAAAGAATATAGACATCCTCCCCATTAGAGAACTTAGTATCATTGTGAATAACTAACAAAACCATCAAAAGCATGAGACTTGTAAAGGATTTCAACTGCTCATTCCTGAGGGATCTCTGAATGTAGCAAACACTGATGATTCTTGACCTGAAAAAATTTGAATGGTTGACTTAGTGATGATAGGTTTCTATTTTGTTTTTGTTTGTTCGTTTGTTTATATACAGAATACTAAATGCAATTAGAAAGGAGACACCATCTATTGATGTATATGTAAATAAGAATAAGAAATGTTGGAAGAGTTAACATGAAGTAAAAATATATTATGTGGTCCTCAAACAATTAAGAAATTTGAATATCAGAATTGAAAAAAAGTAATCTGAGAACATAGTTTTACAAAGCACCAGAGAACTGCATGAAAACAGACATTAAAAAGCCTCAAAAATGCATTAGTAGTAGAAAAAGCACATATATTTCCCCAAAAGAAATAATATTCACACACTTGTTGATTAAATAACAAACTCTTCATTGAGCTGTAAAAGAAAAATCAATATATGCATATAGCAGAAACAAATTCAGATTGTTTTTTTTTCTAAAGGAACAGTGCAGATAAGCAGAGAAAACCAAAACAAAAAGTTCAAGATATGAAACAAAGTGCAACTAACAAATAAGAGATAAAAAGTATGGCTTTTTTTTTTTTTTTAAATATATCAGTTTTAATTGAAAGATGAATTACTGCTATATTATATTTCTGATAAAAAAAAAAGGACACATTTTTTAATTTCCATTTTCCATCCGTTCTCATTAGAAGACCTTAATATATTGAAGATGGCTAACACAATTCATATCTCTTTGACATTATGATCTTACAATCTAGAGTCTGCTGAAATGAAATCAAAGTTTTACTGTTGGATAGAACTTATGAGTTTGATTCTTGCCATTCTTAAATATGTTTGAAAAAACTTTTTCTTTGTGAAAAAAATAATCAAGACATGTTGGAAAAGGGCAAACATGATTAATGTCTTCAAAATTAAAGATATAAAAGAAAAAATTATAAATCTATCATCTTCAATTCAATATTGCCAATAATCAATAACTTTTTTTTTTTTGTGAACTTCTAGAAAATAATGGGCAGTGTGGCAAACACAATTGTGCTAAAACAGGGTATTTTTATTCTGTGGCAGATAGCAGGCCTTTTCAGTAAAGAAAAAAGTAATAGATCTATTCTGTCTTTGTTTGATAACGTCTTGCAACACCATGGCAAAACTGGGGATGAATAGTAACATAATATTCATGGAACTCATTTGATGTGGATAAAAAAGCTCTATGGTCATTATTTCTAACTACTATCTCAGAATCATTTCATAGAATCACTTAGGTTGGAGAAGACCCAGTGATGGATCAGAGAATAGCTTTATTAAATTTGCTGAAAGTATAAAACTAAGAAGGACTGCAAATGTATTAAAGGGCTATATTTGATCTCAGAATGATCTTGGTAAACTGGAGGAATAAATTAAGACTAAAAAAGATTAAAAAAAAAAAAAAGGTGAAGCTCAGTATAGACAAGCACACTTTGCAAGGACATTACAATTTTGAATGATCTATGGAAAACAGCTCATTAAGAAGTGGTTTTGTAGGAAAGAAGTAAATGACCAACAGCCTGACCAGAAACAAGGGAATAAAGAATATTGTTTCTAGAAGACCAGATTATGTGGAGTGAACATGAAAGAAAACATTTACTAAGAATAAAAGAAATTGCTTCAATATTTTATGTATATATCAAGAGAGATTAATTTTGAACAGACTAGAAAAGAATGATCAGAGGTTTAGAAAACACAATCTATCAGAAAAGTGAAGTAGAATCATAGAGTTGTAGAATGTTAGGGGTTGGAAGGAACCTCAAGAGATCATCTAGTCCAACCCTCCTGCCAGAAGAGGATCTCCTAGGGCAGATCCAGATGGATTTGGAAAGTCTCCAGAGAAGGAGACTCCATCACCTCTCTGGGCACCCTGTTCCAGGGCTCCAACACCCTCATAGGAAAGAAGTTTCTCCTCATGTTGAGGTGGAACTGCCTATGTTGTAGCTTGTACTCACTATTTGTTGTCCTATTACTGGGCACCACAGAAAAAGGACTGGTTCCTTCCACTCAATACCCACCCCTTAGATATTTATAGACATTAATAAGATCCCCTCTCAGCCTTCTCTTCCCCAGATTAAACAGCCCCAGTTCCCTCAGGTTTTTGTGTTAAACCATAGAAATATGGTTTAACATTAAAAAAGGAAAACTGGAGAAGGGAACGAAGCACAGTCTAGGTATGTAAAACACTGTTGAAAGAAGAAAGCAGATAATGAATTCTCTATTTCATACTGGACAGGATAAGTACTAATTAACAAATTAATTAAAAGATTGGATTTGAGTCCAGAAAAAAACTAACTTTAGGGAAGCACTAAGGTAAATTGCCTATGGAGGCTGCAAGATATCTATAACAGGAGCTCTTTAGAAGTGACTTGGAAAAAATCTGTCTTGGATGACCCGGTATAGTTGATCCTACCCTAGGTCAGGGAATGGTCTGGAGAATATATCAAGCTCTTCCAACACTATATTACTATGAGTCTAAAAAGACCTACTTGTTCTTAGGGTAATTTTAGTTTTATATTCCAGCTCTACTTCACAGAACCCATGGATAGTTTAACACATCAGCCTGACATTGTCTGACAGTGAAACATACACTTGCACCATTAGAAACATTTATATGTTAATATAGTAAATTTCCTCACCAGCAGCATATGATATTGATTATTTGTGTACTGTATGTTGTGTCTCTAAAATCTATTAAACCTTTTTCAAAGCTCCTCTAAAAACTTTTTTATGTGTGTTTTATCTAATTATCTAATAAATTAATACAACAAGGGAGCTCATTAAATTCAGAGCAAGGAGGAAGGAAAAGGTGTTGCTTGAACTTAATTAGCAAGATACAAAGATACCAATTAACACCTATAGCTCAAGAAAAGGAAAAACTTTTTCACGCACCATATTAAAAAAATACATTCACAGCTGGTTACACATATTTAAGTGGCATGCAACTAAATTTGGTGCTAGTGTTGTTATTAAGTCAAAAGGATCTTGTAAAGGAAAAAACAACTTCCCAAGGGTAGTAACCAAGATTGCTTTTTATTGGTATGAACACCAACTTCTTAGCTATTCAGATTAATGACAGAGTAATTAGGGGAAAATTGTGCTACAGAAATGGCTAAGAATGATATCATCTTTTTTTTCTACCAGATGTACCATACTAATGTGTGCCAATAGTAATTTAAATATACGGTTTGTAATTAACACCTCTGACAAGCTAGAAAACAATTATTTTCTTTTTAATATAATAAATTGACAGTTAAGAGTAAAATTTTTCTTAAATATATCTTTTTTTACTATTGTTTTGAACGATGTTATCATGAGATCTGAAGGTCACTGAACTTTAAGTTACATAGTGAACCATCTAGCTTTATAGTTTCAAAATGATCATGAAGAAGAAGCATAACCTATAGTGTAAATGGTGCTTATTTTTTCACATGCTTTCCAATCTGTTAGAGATTATTCTTTCAAAAATTAATTTAGAAACTTAAATGACTCCAAATTACAGAGTGACTAAACCAAGAAAACATTGGGTTGTACAAGAAACTGTAAATTTATAGCTAAAAAGAAATACTATCTTGAGGGTGCATATGAAACACAGTATCTGTATAGAGTCTATATGGAGGCCAGCAGGCATTTTATTATATCCTTAAAGGATTTAGAAAAAAAATCATCCCAGAAGGAATAAGGAATAAACACTATTTTGAGGACTGTGAAAAGGTTGGGTTTTTTTATTCTTTCTTTTGAAATGGAATCCAAACCCACCCCAAACTTAAAATCCATGAACTGTAAGAAAGAGTACACAAGAAGAATCAAGATCGCCTGAGCGAATAACTCACTAATTCAGGGACCTGAAGTTTAGTGTGTTTCTGTATTCAAGAGCTGTCTGAATAGAGAGCAAGAGCAGACATCATGTTCCAAAGCGAGTGTCTAAGCGCTTGGAAATACCAAGTACAGAGGCTAAGAGGGCACAATTACTTGCTCATTTATGGATCACACAGAGGATTCATTAATTTCTTAGTATGATGCAGGGTTCCTTTGAAAGGTTTCTTTTCAGTGCAAATTTAGTTTGCACTTGAAATATTACAATACACACTTGAGCATGCTGCTGGTTTTCTCAAAGCAGGTTCCCTCCTGGTAGAACAAAATTTGAACACAACCAACACCGAGCCATCTGTTAATTCTCTGGAAGATCCTCCAGCAGTTAGCACTCTCTACATGTGCAATTTGCCTAGAACCCACAGCAGATATTAACTTCATTGCCTGTGAAAACACAGTGTGGATGTGCGCTCCTAGAACCACAAAGAACCATCCAAAATTAACTTGTGATTTTTCCTTCTTTCTGCAGCATTAGTCCGTGATGTAGAAGCACCTGACATCAAGTTGGCTCTCATATATTCAGAAATAAGCAGTTCTGGGTAGTACTACCAGATAGACTTTTATGACTGTGGCTTCAAAACTAGTTTTTAACTATTAATTTAAGATACTGCATCTTTTTACTTAGCCAGGTCCAAACACTACCTCATCAAACATTTCTAATCATGAAGTCTTAAACTTGGCTAAGCATCCTTCTCCAGTTTATTACACCTGGTTAAGCCCAAGTGTAGGATGCATATGCCTGGCTATAGGCATCTGATGGTATTTCTTGTGCTGTGCAATACCCTGTTGGCACTCTAATTGCTACTCCAGAAGAGACGAGTATTGTGTCACATTAGCCAGCTCTGCCAGCTCAGGCCACCTAACCTGACACCAGGTAGAATAGTTCAAGCATCTTGATCTGTTCCTAGGTGTTCTTCCTGACTTTCTTAAAGAGAGATGAGAAAGGAGGCTCGATCCAATGAAAACTATTTTAGGAAAATTAACTCACAAGGACTATACTGGGTTTCTCAGATAATACGTAATTGAATAGCTTTCTCTTAAAATGGAAGAAAAGTAGGAGTTATTTTTTAAAACCAGTCTTCTGTTTGAAATCCTGTGCCCGAAGAATTCAAAATTCACAACTGCCATCTCTCAGGAGAGTGTTGTTTGCATCAAGCATCTCAGCTATGTTCTTGTCTGCTTATTCTGGTTCTCTCCCTCTCTTTCCATCAGCAGCTTTATGCTTGTTATAAAGTTGTGAAACAGAGAGAGGTGAAATCATCTTTCTCCTTGTGTAGCTGAGCAATTGGAGGAAAAGGACAGCTAAACCTTCACAAAGTACATATACATTGCACTATACTGAATTGTTATAATTTAGCAGCATTTTGCTTAATAATTTTCAAACAGTAACAGCAAATGATAATTCTGACAGTATAAATAAAAACTTGCCCTTTTAGCTTAAGACGTGACTGTTTATTTGAATTTCTCAGAAATGTAGTGTGTCTCAAAGAGGAAGGAGAGCGTTCAAAATGTATATGACTTTGGAACCAATTAAGGAATTCCAACTGTTCTAAATAGTCACCATATATAATTCTCTCACAGTGGGTAATCTTTCAGCCTTAGGTCATGGTAGAAAGTTTTATCATTGAATGACTCCTGATTTTTCAAAATCAGCTAAGTTAATTGCAGATCAGATGCTCTTCCAAAACTACAAAAGACAGGATATTTCTTTGTTGGTAGGGTGGTGATGTCACTTTCCAGCTGAGGTAATAGTTGGAAGACCAACAATTGACAAACAGGTTTTATAAATATATCTAATGACCCAATTAACACCTTCTCTCCATTCAGGCATTTTCAATGGCAATTACTTCAGAGGCCTCAGAAATTCTCAGGATATTTCAATAAAAAGTCTGAAAAGAATAGAAGAATTAATATAAATTCCTAATTTGACCTAATGACTTTGAATGTTATTCAATGACTTCATTCTAAATAACAAAGGCAGATTTGTCAGGATTGATTCTGTATACAAACAAAGAAATCTTTGAAAAGTCTAAAGCAAATTTAGGCCATATTCATCACAACAGGATTCTTTACCCATTATCATCCCCTCCTTTTACTGTTCATTATAAGAACACAAAATCCCCTGCAATCTACTTTCTTAGGCAGAGTGTGGCACAGTGACTTTCTTATCTTATTATTCTGTCTTCTTCTACCAACTTTTCCAAGCTTTTATTTTTTTTTTAAATATATAGTTGAACTTTAAATTGATCTCAACAATGTCACTTTTAATTGGTAGTGCATGCATTCTCACATAAAAGAACATGAAGTTTAGTAAGCTGCAGACATTTTGACCACTCCCTCTACAACATAAGCATTTTGTGTTGTAAGCTTTGCATTCATGTCTATGCTCAGACAAAAGTTCTTTTAACTTGTTAAATAGTCATTTTAAGTTTTCTTCTCCTAAGGGATCAAGTTGTTCTATCAATCTATCAATCTAGCTAAGCAATTATAGATCAACTGATAGCTTACTAAAAATGACTTTTCATATGATTTTCCTAGCAGCTGTATTTAGTGATTCATAAGTACAAATATAAATAATGTAAGAGGTTTTAGAAGCTTTATGCTGTGGGCATAAATTTAATCTTTTTATGTGAATTAAGAAATCTGCATACTTTTCCAAATAGTATAAAAAGAATGAAGAGTCACCTTTTCACCTTAATAAAAATAAAAGCCCTTTGTGAATTTTCACAAAGTGTATTCTTTATATCCTTCCACTTACTGTATTCAATATAACATTAATTTTAATAAATTTCAGATATAAAATGTTTGTTGGTCACATTCATTACTAAAGGAAGTCAGAAATTTTGGTTCTCCATATCTCTCTGTCTTTAATTTTACTGTACAGTCATTATTTTTTAAATTAAAATGATGGCTGGGTTTGGGTTGGTTTTTTTCCCTTGAATTGTATCCTTAAGTTTCATATTTAAAAGTATATTTAAAAAACACTCCTACTAATAAAGATTAGTCACAGGAGCTGAAATATTGAATGCTTATTAAAAAAACAACAAAACAAAAAAAAAACCCCAACAATTAAATACACTGACTTATTTCTTCAGGCGGAAATTTCAGATGTCTTGCTTGTCTTAGCCATGTATAAGAACAGCCGTTCTCTGAATTTCTGTGAACCTTGGCATCATTTTGTCCAGTTAATTGACTTTTTCTTCTAATTTCTCTTCTTCAGTCTACATATTCCTCTCTCTGTTTTTTTTTTCCTATGTATAAAGCTACTTTCAGTCCTGAAACAATAAGCTTCACCATATACTGTTTACTTATTCCTCAGATATTTCATGAGACTTAGGCAAACAGGGAAAGTCTGTATCCCAAAAGAATGTTTCAACTAAATTAATTATTGGCAAACTTTATTTCGCTAAGAGACATGGAAGACTCTAATAAAATATAAATTACTTTGGCTACCAGTGCCAAGTACCTTAAGTAGTTGTCAGAGATTATTTCTTCTAGACATAGTTAAGTGGAAAATTGAAGAAATTTCCACCGCTCGTGGTCTAGACAATATTTTCTTTTACAAAGATGTGGCCTTGACTTGAGAAAAGACCGCAGACTCAGGAGACCCAAGGTCAGGTCCTGACTTTAGTAAAAATTCCAATTCTAGTACTGGAATAACTTTTATAGTGAGTATACTTTTATGTCCATAAGCAGATTTGTTGGTTTTTTTTTTTGTTTTTTTCTTTTAACAGCCTCATTTAACAGTCATTTAAAGTCAATTAAAAAAAGAACAAAATTGTACACTCAAAGAACTTTGTAAGATTAGGTTGTTGCAAACTTCAAAATGTATCAGTGGAACAGGGGAATTAGCAATACTTTCTGACCAAAATGACATAAACACACAGTTGTTTACTAAAAATAAAATTTAATAATAACAATATAGCATACTTCTACTGTCTCTTGAAGTAAACTAAATGAATGCTAAAAATAATTACTAAGTAAAGAAAAAAAGAAAAAAAAAATAGAAGATGGATTATCCTCTTCTCCTTGCTCCTTAGCAAGAAATTTGTGAATGTAGTATTAATACCACCTAACTTCATGAAACTAAACTTTGGAAAATAGTTTAGGCTTTATAATATAGTTTGGCATAGTATTTATGCTTCTTTATTTCAGTGCACATATCTAAGACCACACTTTCTCCTTTGATATTTCAGAGCTTATTTAAGTGGTTACGTGTCCTAAAATGTCTCATGCCTCTCCTGAATTTCTTTAAAGCATGAAAAGAAAAATGTATATATTTTTGTAAAAAATCCAAATGTTTGTCTCTTATCAGCAAACAGAAACCTAGTGGCTTCTCGCTAGCTGCATTCACTCTTTCATTTTCCAGATGCCTTGTTTCCTTAGCTCATTCTCAGATAAGAATTTGTAGAAAGAACCCACATTGTGCTGCAGATTCTGAAAATTTTCTATCCTTATCATAATGAGCTGCTTACATATAGCCAGTAAGAATTCTAGCATATATTTATAATATTATCTGCCTTTGAGTTTCAGTTGGCTCAACCTATGGTCTAAAAGTATGCAGATGTTCATCCTTCCTGTACCACAGTGATGCTTTTTAGCTTTAAGGAAACTGCTGAACCATGAGGACACAGTTGTCTTCCGAGTAACTTCGGGTTCTTTTTCTAATTCTCCCAGCCTTACTGTGTATGAGGCACAGACAGTTCAGATAAATCACTTTTCCTTTCTACTGAATCCTTTTCTTGAAAGGGGGTTATAGTCAGTGTACCTGTTATTAAACAAAGTAAAACATATTACAAGAATTCTTGTTTTCTTCTCACCAGCTTTCCTCTGCCTGAGGTAGTATGAGAAGGGCTTGTTTTCCTTGAACGTTATAAGACAGACAGCAAAAGAAAATTTAAAAGGGTGTAAACTCTTCTTCAAATCTTGATTTTTTTAAATGATAACTTGGGAAGCTTGCGAAACACTGCTCGTATAAAATTAACTAGTCTGACTGATCCCTTAACAAAACACAGGTTTCAACTCTATTTATACGTCATTATCATTGAAATGAAGCCAAAAACTGATAGTGGTTACTTAGCTGCTCAAAACGAATTGCTTAAATTCTAGCCATAAAGTTGTATGTGTCTTCTTTTAATGTCATGGGAAATACAGCAACTGGGATCCATTATTACCTAAATGACTTTTGTAGGAAGGATCATCTGTTCTTAATGTGACAATCTTCTTAATTTTACAATGTTGCCTGACATACCCTGTACCCTGACCAAGTACTGAAAACTGACTTTTATCATATTGGAGCATATCTATAGGAGATATTACAGAAAACTCTTGGGTGGTCTAGTGCTGTATAAGGCTCCATGGATATAATCTCTGTACTTACATGACCGTAATAAAGAATTTAATTGTTACTAAATTAAAAAAAAAAAAGACTTCCTTATTGATACTCAATTTTCCTGTTTGGATAAATAAATGCTGTATGATTTTATGTACGGATAATCTCTGCAACTACAGAATCCAAAAACATTAAAAATATATTTCAAATTTATGTACACAAATGTTTCCTTTGAAAGAACATTAAATGGAGAACTTTCTCTTTTATTCATTTATGACTGAACTTTTTATGGATATTTTGGAAGGGGTAAACGTGTAAATTTTTGACATACAAATCAAGGGGAGGAGGAGAAAATCAGGAATTTAAAGGAAGAGCTCTGCTATGATCTTATTACTTGGTTTTAATAATTCAGTAAATTCCTTAAGAACTTTAAACAGCAGGAAGGACAGTGGATTTTATTTTTTCTTGTGATTTAGCATGAATATGGGAGGGTGGAGGCGGGGGGGAGAAGAAATTATGAGTCTTCGTTATTGCTGCCTGTCCTGGTTTGAGTTAGAACAGAACAATTCTGTTCAGTGATTTTTACTTTTCAGCTCAGTTTGTTTAACTAACTACACTTTCTGAAATTAGTAACATGTTTTTGCAGGCAGTGCCTGCTTCTAGCAGTGATAACACTCCATGGTTAGAGTTAGTACCAGGGACTGGTGTGCAGACCAAGGCCACTGCTAGATCCTGTGTACCACATTGGGGAGTGCAGAAAGAAAAAGCCACACCTGCAGGGAGGAGCAGACAAATTGGTGCCCTTAAACTGACCAAGGGTGTATCCCATCCCATAGACACCATATTTGGCTTCTGGGGATCCTTGCTCGGTTGCTCTCAGCTCGGGGGCTCTTGCTCTGGGTCCTTGATGGGATTCTTCCTTGTTCCTTCAGCAGCTGGANGGATTCTTCCTTGTTCCTTCAGCAGCTGGAATCCAAGGAGGACTCTCTTTGTTCTGACTTCGATCCTGATTGGAGTGCTCCTGAATCCAGT
>VWZK01000562.1:0-32392 GCA_013396935.1 Baryphthengus martii
AATCTGTTCCAGTGTTCCACCACCCTGATGGTAAAGAACTTCTTCCTAGTGTCCAGTCTAAGTCTACCCTTCTCTAGTTTAAAACCATTGCCCCTCATCCTATTGCCACATCCACGTAAGCAGGCCCTCCCTAGCTTTCTTGTAGGCTGCATTCAGGTATTGGAAGGGCACTATAAGGTCTCCCCTGATCCTTCTCTTCCCCAGGCTGAACAACCTCAACTCTCTCAGCCTGTCCTCATAAAAAAGGTGGTCCAGACCTCTGATAATTTTTGTGAGCCTCAGAAGCTAGCTGTCTTCAAAAAGTTAGCTTTGGAAAATATTTCAATTTCATTTTTATACAGTGGTGCTCAAAGGTTAATAAAATCATATTCAAAAGGCTTCCCAAATCATGAGCAACATGTTTAAAAGAGGAATTTTTGTTTACTAGCTAACTGAGCACTTCAACTATAAGAAAAGGTCTTCTGAAAACAGTGGAGTTTAATTTGACACAACTGGAAAAAATAGCTTTGAAAATAATTAATTTTTTTGTACATTAATACTATGTCCCAGTTTGAGTTGGAGCAGAACCAATTCTGATCAGTGATCTTACTTTTCAGCTCCGTTTCTCATAAGGAACTGCACTTTCTGAAGTTAATGGTAGATTTTTGCAGACAGTGTCTGCTTCTAGCAGTGATAATGCTTGATGTTTAGAGGACTGATGTGCAGAAAGGCTCTTGATTATACTTGCTCCTGTGCAGACCAAGGTCACTGCTAAATCTTGTGCACCATGTTGGGGGTGCAGGAAGCAAAAGTCTGTACCTGTGGGAAGGAGAGGTCAGGACAGAAGACCTTAAACCAACCAGTGAGGGATTCCATCCCACATACGTCATATTCGATATAAAGCTGAGGGATCGGTTTCTCTTCTTCAATGGGTGGCATCCAAGAAGAACTCTCTCTGTTCTGCCTTTGATCCCAATCTGTGTATTCCTGAGTCCAGTTCCAGGATCCAGCTCCTGAATCTGGTTCCCATCTGCTGCTGAATCCAGTCTGGGACTTCGCCAGTGCCTGCTGCACAGCATCAGTGGCGACAGGTGATGTAGTTGCCATCAGGGGATTTGGGTTTGACACTGGTTTTGTATATATTTAATTTTCTTATTATTTTCATTAAAGCTGTTTCAGTTTTCTTTTCCAATCCATAAGTCTCTTATTCCCTTTCTCTTCCCCTTTGGGAAGACAGAGGGGTTAACAGAGAGTGTCTGTCATTCATCTAGTGGCTGGCCTAGTCCTTGACATACTAATACAAAATATTGCTTCTTCCAGTACCTAGAAATGGCATATATCACCTTATTAACTATGAAGATACAAAATTAGCAAATATTTTCTTAGAAAATGAAATTAATAAAAACAGAGAGCTAATATTTAATGTAATAATATTGAAATTACAATATTATTTTTTTCTGCAGATTAATTTATTTTATTAGACAAAATTCAAGATGGGAGGCAAATTAAAATCAAAGCAACATATTAGGGTTCAAAAGTAACCCCTCTAGTAACTATCAGCATAAACTTCATTTCTGGAGGAATCAAATTGTCCTTGCAAGTCAGCAGAAGGAAAAGAGCACTTCGAGAGAATGGGAAAAAGAAGTTAGAAACCACAGCTGCTGCCTTTAGAGCAAAGTGTTTCAGTTCAAAAATCTCACTGATTTCCCTGGCAGAAAAGACACATTCCTTTGGGCTTACCTTTAAGCCTAGTATGTGCCACAGCTGGTATATACAAAAACCAACAACATTACAGAAAAATTTAAGTGAAAAACTAATTTTTCCCTTAAGAAAGAAGAACGAGCAAGACACTTGAAATGTGTCTGGATAACCAGTGACAATGGCAGCGCAGAATCTGGTTAGGATCAAGCACAGTATTTACCGTCAACACTCACACAGCAATGCTTCGGACTCTGCGTGTTCTTGAGCTATAGAGAGCGATGTTTGCCAAAGTCATTAGCAATTGCCGTTCAGGCACAAATGCATTTAAAAGTCAGGCCTCAGAACCGTGAGTGAATAGCTGAGGTTGGAAGAGACCATTGAAGGTCACCTGGTCTAAATCCCCTGCTCAAGGAGGGCCACCTACAGCCAGTTTTTCAGCACCACGTCCAGACGGCTTCTGAACACCTTCAATGAGGGACACTCCGCAACATCTCCGGGCAACCTATGCCAGCGCACAAGCACCCTCACAGTAAACAGTGGACCAGCACCCACACAGACAATACTTCCCTGCCCCACCATTTACAGTTGTGGTTGACAGGTGAAAAAAATAACAGCACCATTGTAAAATGCATTAATCGACTTGAAATGTTCCATAAGACCATAAGACCCTGCTCATCCAGTTCAACCACATTACCACCATGGGGAGCATATACTCCTTCAGGAGGTGCCCTTGATGCTGTCACTACCCTGTGCCATTCTGTTGCATGCTTCTGCTTTGCTCCTCCATTTCTTTTGTTCCGGATTTACAACCTTTAGATTTTCCTTGCGAGTTGCCTGGATATATTGAGGTTTTCAGGATTCCAGAACAGATCTTTGACACAAAGGTAGGATTCACCTTGCAAAATTCAGTTTGAATAGTTTCTTTAACGGCTCATCAATTAGTAGTCGAAAAATGTTGGCCCTTGTTATTTCCTCCATTAACATCTGTATGCTTATCAATTCCCTGGTTACTTGTTACTCCTTTCATATTCCATAGTCCTTAATCAGGTAACTTAATGAAGCAGACACTCTCATGCTCCAAATATCATTACATATTTAGTCAGAACCAGTTTAAGAGCTCTTTCCCTAACTTTCCATCTCTAGTGACCCAAGAGACATGAGAATTGCAGGTACAAAGACCCAGAACGACCCAAGAGCAGTAAAAAAGTAACCAAATCCAGACAGAACAACATTTTTACAGTAACAAACAGAATGGAAAGGAGAGTGAGATACTTGAAACCTGAGGTAACTTAAAATGTTATTTCAGTTAGAATACTCTTTATAACACTGTTGTATTGCTGAATTGTAACGGAATTATCTTTATTTTGATGACTCAAGGGAAAACATATCAGACATCTCTAAAATCAGGAAACAAATTTGTTTGAAATTCTATTTAACACTAGAATAATGTGATAAGCAATGAAAAACCACCACACTCATTTTTGCAGAAGAGATAAACAGTAGTTGAGCATTTACCATGCGAATCCCTGAAAGCAATTTGGGTTAACAGAGAATGTAGTTGCTAAAAAGTGCAAACCAATCTCCTCTCATTTTCCCAAAATGGATTAAATTTGTCTAAATTTTGTACATGGGTATTTTACATGAGATCTCAAAAGCATTTTATCTATCATTCATTTATGATAAAATGACACTTGCTTCCATAAAATATACTGATTTCTAACACACTGTTGCTCTCCTTAACACCTGACTGTGAAACAGTTTCCTACCAAATTTAAACAGACATAACAATTTATCTCATCTTTTATATGATCAAAAAACCACCTTGTGTTAAACACATGAAGTGTTCTTCTCTATCTAAAGGAAAACAGTGCTGCTTTTCTGTAAATACTCTGTGAATCACATAAATTAATTTGGGAGGAGCTAATCTGCAGCCTCTAACGTGAGCTGCCACCATGTTACTGTACAAGCTCACATATTAACACACTAGTTCATATCTGTCTGAACTGATAAGCTGCCAGTTACTTGTTCTTTTGTGCGATTAGCTTTTGCACACTACTTTCTGCTATTTTTGTCTGTTTTACAATAGATGGGATTGATGACCAAAATTCTCCCAGACCATAGGTGATTTAAGTTATTTCCAAAGATTAACAGCAAAAGATTTACTGGTCAGTTTGAAAGAAAGGTTATGAAAACTACCACAGTGATCCTAAGAAATTGATAAAATAGTATGGGTTTAACAAATGTGTGGAGTTCCAGGTACAAAGACTTCCTCAGCTACTTGGAGATCTACTAGGGTAAAAGTCTCTTCTTCTTACTGTCTACCAAATCACTTTTATAGACTATGACAATAACTAAAAATGTGTTTTTTTCAGTAAAATCATCAAGGGCGGAAAAAGCTTAAAACTATCTGGAGGAGATCCAATCTACTCTTATGCTATTTTGAAAGTTAACTTACATTCCAACAATTTTCACTCAGTATCAGAAAACATCTGGGTTTACAAGTGCATCCTCTTACTACTACCCTATTCTACTGATTTATAACCTTCCTTCAGCGGACAGTGATGTGCCACATATGATCATTTCCAAGAGCCTACAGTGGCTGGCAGTCTTTAACATGGAAGCTGAGAAAGACAACCAAGTTCACAAACCAGTTCAACCTAGTAGAATCCTTCTAATTTGTAGAAATTTATTCCAAATGCTCTCCAAATTTAAGTCAATTAATTATTTCTATACTGGGATGAAGTGGCCAAGAGGCCTTATGCCAAAGAAAAGCTCAGATTCAAACAGAGAAAATCACAACTCTTTAAAAGGTAATTACCAGCTACTGTGCACTACTAAAGTGCTTCCCTTCTATTAATATCCAGAAAAGCTTCACTTTCCCAGAAGCCTCACAAAATTGCATCTTCTATATGCTCAGTATTGATTTCAGCTGCTCTGAAATCAAACACTCTTAACAACAATAGTTTCAACACATCATGAGGATGAAATAGATCAAAACAGGAGAACGTGACAGTACTAATAAAGATGAGAAAGATACATGAGTGCTGTGTATGGATATCCCTGTGTTTTTTCCTCATAATGTTCTCTGAAAAAAACAACGCTTAGAAGTTCTTAAAATAGTAAACCTCCCTCATAATCTGAGAGGAGAAAGAAGCTATTCTGAGCAAAGCAGAACATGGAGGTAAAAGTGCAGGTTTTGGTGGTTATTGCTCACTGGATTTCATCATTTGAATCATTTGCGATTGTCTTTTTTCACCACTGCCTAAAATATTTAAAAATAAGTTTCTATTTGGTACTTGGAAAATACAAAAGTCAAATTGTATGCCTGTATGTGGCTGTGATTATGCCTAATCTCATGTGCAAATCACTATCCTTTTCTTTCCATTTTTGTTTTAAAATAAATATTTTCCATTCCAACTAGAAGACATCTAGTAGCTGTGATCTTTTCTCCCCAGATATTTATTCCCTCACATCCCTGTTTTACTAATCTGTACTGAAATTTAAAAATAAATAGCATGCTTGTAGTAGAATTTTTTATTTTTTTTTTGTAGTAGGTAAATAATGTTTCAGAACAACTTTTAAAAAAGTAAGCACAGGTTTGATGAGATCCTGAGATGGACATGGATTCCTAATTTATTTAAATAATTTCCTTCATTAGGTTCAAAACACCAAAAGATCTGGCTTCAGGTTTGCTGCTGCTGCTGTCCTTGTTGCAAGCTGGTCCTGAGTTTCCCTGTCCAAGCTGCACTGTGTGCCTATTTGCTCACAGTCAATGAGTGATCCTCTGTTTTCGGAAGTTAAATTTGACACAGAATGCAATTACCAGGGCAAGATAACCAAAAAAGTTACTAAAAAAAAAGATATGAGAGCAGTCAAACTAAGAATAAAATAATCTGTTTTTTCCTCACAGTAATTATTCTATAGTTTATAATACCAATACTTCTTCACATGTCAAACTAAAATCAAAACCAGCTCTCCTGCAAGCTGCTTTCTACTTTCGTAGTTTCTTCCAAATTTTTAGGAGCAAACTTGAGTCCTGCAGTTGTCCTTAAAAACTAAAGCTTAAGAAATGCTATCCCTAGCTTGTGATCAATGTAAGTACAGGTCTGCCTTCACCTAATCTAAATCGCAAGGCTATAGTCTAAACAGTCTAAGGGATGTAGACTCATCTGACCTTCTTGATTACAAAATACAAATGAACTTTTAATTACTAAGTATTTTTACTGGCCTTTTCTTTTACGGTAGCAAGATTTTGTCATTTGTTTCTTTTTTAATTACTGTAATTGAGCTACTTCTTTTGTCTAGATCTTTGAGGAAACTTTGAGTTACTATGTGGCATTCTGATTTACTTGAACAACTAAGATGTATTTGATTTTTACTAAAGTGAGTTGCCTTTGTACACCACTGCCTTCCTCTAAGATTTTCCAGATTACGGTAACTGAAATCCCTACTTTTATACTAAACCAGGAAAACATACAATAAAATCTCATGTTATTTATTGTGTAATATTTAATATTATTATTTGTTGCACTGAAGCATTTACAAGCTCCAAACAGGGATGGACAGTTAAAGCACAAAAGACAATGTTTTCCAAACATCTTAAAATGTGTATTTTGAATTTAATAAAATTTGGTATTTTAAACGCTTGACGCAGACCACTGAGACTGTCAGAAAAGCCAAAAATAAAACACACCAACGGGAAAAGAAAAGCAGGAAAAGAAAAGCAAACAAACGGGAAAAAGCAAGTGAGCCCGAAGGAGTATTTACTAGAAAGTTAAGAGTCTGGGCTGTTAAAGAGAGGATAAGAACAAGAAATCAGATTAAATGAAACAGAAGAGAAGGAAGAACATACAAGGCAGTGACAACTTCTTTAAGTCTGCAAAGTATTCAAACTCCATACATCTGCTATAATTTTATTATATGAGAATAGATGGATAGGTGAAACTTGAAGGAACAGAAGTTTATCTACGTATCATGATTTTCGGTCATTGTCCCCTGCTTACCTAGACTCGGAGACCTGTCAAAATATGTTTTGGCTCCCTTCTTCCCACACCATATTTTAATAGGAACAGTGAAGAAGAGAGGAGGATAGGACTGATGAGAAGTGAGTAGACACCTACACCTTGTTTTGAAATGGACCAGGATCCCCATATATGCTGCTAATTTCAAACAGGGCTTTACCCTTACAGATTTAAATGGTCTCATACAGTTTGTATCTATCAATTTATGCCTGCTTCTAAGTTTTTCCAGCATCAGCAGCTTGGCTGTCAAGGACTCAGATGACCTGCACAGAGATTGTGCTCTTGGCGTTGCAAAAACTGAGACACTCACCCACACATCATCACGCACCTTTTTAAGTACTGGGCTGCAGAACAATCTGAATAAGTGATCCTGTTTGCTGGCTCACCATGCATCAGCTTCTGAGACACCTCGGTGTGATGAGCTGTCATTTCAAACAAAGTCCTCCAGCGGTACCTCAAACATTATTGTATTTTTCTTAAAACGAACATATCCCCTCAGTTACATGCTATTTTAGTTTTGTATGCTGTGACTTGACGCTTATCTTCAAAGTTACTTCCAAGAAACAAAGTATAACCTAAAGTCAGGAGAAGAGATTTGACACAGTACAAGCAGCAGCGGTAGACATGGTAATATGCCTCCCACAATAGCATGAATAATTGAAATTCCCTTATGTACATCATGTGCCACTTGACTTCAGGCAACCAGTTCCTTGATTATCAAATCATGATAATCAGTGCAAGGCCCATTCTTTTGTCTAGTACAGTTTTATATCCTTTCAGATTCTTTTACTGTTGCATAAAAATATCAGAGTTACAAAGACGAAATACACTTTTGAGACTTGGCCGCTGCTGGCTCGGGCACAGCTTTGTAACACACGTAATTCATTTGCAAGGAATGATCCATTAGGAACTAGTGATAAATATATGATACCTAAAAGAAAAAATAGTGCGATCTTTTTCACACAGTTATACACACACAGAAACTTTCTAGTGCTTTAAAAAGAAACTACTACCCCAAAAATTCTTGCAAGTGAATAAAAAGTTTTAAAGTCAAAATTTTATCTCTGCTATTGTGAGTCTACAAAATAATCACAGTGTTACAGCAAACAGGATTTCCCCCTCTCTCTTTTCTTTGTTTGTTTGTGGCTGCATCTATACTCTTGTTCCTACTACTTGCCTTTGCTTCCTTCATCAGCTTGAGAGGAAAAGGAAAGGCAGGTGCTATGAATCATATTAAAATAATCCTCATGCACACAAAGCCTTGATCAGGTTACCACAATATGTATTGGTTACTCTGCAAAAAAAAAAAAAAAAAAAATGCAATTTTCCTATGACTTGTAAGACATTTGATGGGAGGGNCCACAAAGATAACTGTATTTGGGCATAACTGGCAGCTTTCTTATTTCAGATGTGGCAGAATAATACTTATACATAGAAGGAAGAAAACCTTTTAGACATCTGTGAAAGACAGAAAACCTCTAGAAACACCACTAGCAAAATTAGTTTTCAGTTTGTGGTAACAGAAGTTTCAAATTTATGACTCTAGATTTCCCATAGTTCCCTTAAAATAGTCTCTAGGTTGAATACCGTTTACTTGAAAACCGGACACACTCTCAAAAATCTAAGACTTGTACTTAACTACTATTCACCTGTTTTTCTGGCTGAACACTAAACAGTAAGGATAACATGGCTGCCAAAATGGCTTCTGAAACAGTTCAATCTCATACAAGCGCAAAGCTACAAGGTCTTATATTTAAATAATGACCTCAAGCACTAGGATAAAGTTACGAAATCTGTCACTTCATCATGAATTATTTATAGAAATCACATATTTGATTTTTTTATTTGGAAACATTTTTTTCTCCCTGTAGGCCAGATGGCTCAAACAGCTTTGGGAGAAAACACATACAGGATATGCTTGCAAAGACAGAGTGACGCACACTCCACAGCTAAACAAAAGGTGTAACAAAGGTGTAAAACATTCAGCCTGTACAGGCTTGCCTTAATGCATAAACCTTCTTCCACCACTTTCTCTTTCTCAGCCTTGAAAGGCACTGGAACTCCTCCCCCCTTCACCCTCTCCTCCACAGACAAGCATATCAGCTTTCCTGTTGTCAACAAAAAATTCAGAAAATTCTTCTATCTCTGTGAACCTTCAATATTACTTTAATACAAACTATCAGCGTTACTTTCTGCATTGTGACAGAGAGACATTATGACAGATTAAAAACTAGACTTCCCTCCATGATGCATCTGCGTTGATGCAGTTTCCACAGGAAGATTGCACTGCTTTTATCTTTCACTTCCAAGAATAACCCAAATACTCTTGAAGTCTGGTCTAATTATTCTCTGCAATAGCTCTCAGAGTTTAGGATTTAATACCATGTTCTGTTGTCATTTCAGGGAAGTCTCATCCCCACGTACATATCTAAATTTCTTGTTCATTCATTGCACAGCCAACCTCACGTTTCTGAACATTTTCTGGTTTTCTTGATGATTTGAAAGCAATTCATTTTCTACTCTTAACATTTCTTTGAGCCTTTCATCTACTTACGGAGCGTAAGGAAAGTCGTATGATGAGACAAAAAGGTCTTTCTTTTACCAATATGCCTCCTTTGACACTGACCAGAATAGCAGCTTATAGCCTATTAGAAGAGCTCAGGAAGAAAATTTTAATTTTGGCAAAGGAGTTATCCCTGTATCAGTAGTGTCTATTTTCCAACAATCTAATGAGCTCACATAACATAAAAAGCTAGTATTTATCCAAGTAGAATTATTTTTTTCAAACTTAATTATTATTAGATCTTGACTTTTTAAAGGCATGCATATCAACTGTATCTTCTGATTTGTATTAGCATAGGCAATTAATAGTGAATGTACTGTCAAGAGGAATGTTAGATTAGCAACTAGATAAGAAATTTGGAACAGTTCAACATGCAAGGAATGATGACAATTCAGAGGACCATATTAGCTATTTCCTGGAAAAAGGCTTCATAAATGTTACTTGTGTGACATACTAAGCTGTATCATTTAGAAATATCTTAGGAACATTAGATAGTGTAACTAAAAAACAAGTTCATTTACATGTTGGTAAATAAGCCTTTGAAATCCTTTCATTCCTTGCAGGGAGGTCCTACTGAGTAGGAAATACAAGGAATGAGAACTTAAACATCCAATAATCTATGTTGAATCAAGGTAATACTTTCATTTTTATATGTTATATTATGATCAGCAGATGGAAAGTTATCAGGATGATACAATACAAAACATTTGAAACTGGTCTTTAGTTCCCAAGATTGCAGCCCAACCTCTCTGATAGCGCTACCCTGTAGAGATTTTAGGAATCTCAGGTAATTTTGAGACACTGTTAGAAGAAATGCCAGATCTGTTCCAAGTTATTGTTCACAAAGCAACACTCTTTTCTTCAGAGTACAAAGAGTAGGACATTGTTAAAGTGACAAGTGCTTTGTGGTAACCACATTTTTGTAACTTTTGTCTGTAACTCCAACAAGAGAAATACCCTTTCCTCAGGGATAAAAGAAGAAATGAGCTATAACATTTTTTCTTTTTTAAACCATATAAAACTAGTGACTTATCACAGCACTGCAAGTACCAGCTTTTCTCTCTTCCACAGTATGCCTACTACCTAGTTATAAGTCCTCCCTGGAGCTGTTGGAAATTCCCCTGCCTTACCAGACTCGGACCCCACTCAACAGAAGAAACAACATGTAAGCATGTCCAAAAGTTTTGGTGGCTTTATTTGTTTTAGCTTTTTAATCTGATAACAAAAACATTTCCCCTTACCTATTTTGCACCCAAACAGACTCCCTGAGGCTGTTCTTAAAGCATTAGAGTAAGAAAGAAGTAGTCTTTGCAGAACCTAAAAATCTACAGAAGTTTTAGCACACTCCAAAATCTTCAATTAGTATCCACTTCAACTAAAGCCCTGTGCAAAATACTGGTGCCTTTTAGGTCAAACAAGCAAACCCCTTTCTCTTCCCTAAACAGAGGCAAACACGTTACCTCTTACATTTAGATGGGATGAGAAAGCAAGCAAGAGCAGAGTGAACCAAACGAGCCTTTAAAAATTAAGTTCTTCAGTTCCTCCTAACTCCAGTTGTATGCATCTAAGTTTGAATTTATTAGGAGTATATCTGAGGAGTTCCTGTGATCCACTTTTTGCCATCAACTTCTGCAGGACTATACTTTAATTCCTTGTTGACATAATTACATGACCCAGGATCTGCCATTCTGAAGGCATATGTATTTTTCCTTACTTGATTCTTCTTAAGTAACTTTACTAGAATTTTCTAGGTCTCCTTAATGAATATTTTTTAAACTGTAAAAAAAAAAAAAAAAACACAAAAAAAAAAAAAAAAAAAAAAAAAAAAAAAAAAAAAAAAAAAAAAAAAAAAAAAAAAAAAAAAAAAAAAAAAACAAAAAACAAACCACACCCAACACCTTTCCGCTAAGACGGAGAAAAGAACATAGGAGCAACATACAGATATATGTGTATATACACGTATCCATAGCACTGTGCATGTGCATACACACATATACACTACAATGTACACTAGAAGCTGTTTGTAACAAGAAAATCACAGCTTGCTGAGGGAAGAGTGAAACTCATCCACAGAATGATAATGCACAATACTTCTGCCAGTCCCAGTAGTCAGTAATTTTTACCAGAACATAAAAGCTGATACTTTACCATGTTCATATCTCATTTGTATTCTGATCTGCAAGTAAGCAAGTAACAGCTCCAGAATTCTGCTAAACTTTTAAATAGAAAAAGTTGCCAATTAATAATTTACTCATTATTTAAGCAGCACAGACAAATACAGAAGCATTCAAGTTGCAGTTCTGCAGTCTTCAACACCAGATTCATGCACTGTCATAGCATAAATCTGGTCCACGTCAGACACACGCACATTGCATTTCTAACCAAGAGTGTACAACACTTACAAACCCCAACTTTTTACACCATCTGTGCTCATATCAGTGGAATAAGCAAACCCTCATTCAGCAAGACGACCACCAGTATGAAGTTAATCTGTTGGTATTTTTTTGGAGTTGTTTGAAACAGCAGCAGACAGTTACACTAGATCAGAGTTTTAAATCATTTTTTTTGTGTAAGGAATCCTAAAGCTGCAGGTGCTCTAAAAATCAATCTTACAGTGCAGTCTTAACACGCTGCAATCTACTACAACCTGCCCAGAAGTTGAGCTAAACTGAACTTACTTGAGCTATAAAAAATAAGACATCTTTTTCTCTCCCAAGAATTTTCAGTACTACATGAGCAAACTAGTAGTTTGAACACTCCTTAGAAAAGTAGGAGATACTCAGTAGGTGTCACATTGTTAAACAATTTGTGCAATAATGTCATTTTTCATTGTGATTATGTGCATTATGTGCAATATTGCATTGTGATTATTGCATCATTGTGCAATAATGTGATTTCAACAATGCGACAACTTGAAGGATTTCTTTCTGAAGAAGGCAGAAGCATAGGCACAAAAAATCAGGCCAAAAGTTTAGAGGAGAGAAAATACAAACAGCTCCAACACTTGGTACAACAGAAGCCTATATGTATGACACACAATTTAGGATTTTTTTCCCAAACTAAGGACTTTCTGTTTTAGTTCAAATCACGGCACCATTATATGAAGTCTGTCAGTGAACTTATTTGGGCTACCTTCATGAAAATCAGCAATTTTAAAAAAAGTTTCTGTTCATTTAAGGTTACAGATTAGATATATAAGGCAGCACTTCATCTACCACTGAAGTGCAGCCATCTGTTTTATAGCAGGCGTTTATATCGAACTGTTTGAAGAAAAATATTACAGCATACTGAGAAGAAAAATACAGATGTCTTGAACAGAATGCTGAGAATGGCTTCCCTCAAGGAGTCAAGAACTGCACTTCCCATAGCCCAAAGGCCACTAGTTACAAACTTTGGAATTTGGGCACACTAAAAATTGGGCACACAAATCCATATTGTGACAATTGAATACAGCTCTACCTTTTTAAAGCAGTTGAGCATCATTTTCTTCAAAAGAAGACTATGTATGTCAGTTCTTATATACAGACTTGAATCAGTTACCTTTGTTTCTTCCACTCCTTAAAGCTGCCACCGGAGTATGCACCGCCTCTCACTGGGAATACGCAATTGTCTATAGTATGATGCAGGTTGTCCTACCATTTAGCAGCCCGTAAAATTTTCTTGCTTATAGTGAAGCACACTTCTAAGTGGTCTGCCATAGATCTTGTACGTGTTACCTAAAATTATGTCAGTTATTATAGCAGCCATAAACACGGCTGCAATAACATGTTGTAAAAACTGAAGTACTTAGAAAACCTGATTTTATGTACTAGTCTATTAAAAAAAAGGGAGAGATAAATTGTTTTCAATATTATTTTCCATCTCAAAAGGGTTTTTGCTTTCTTTAGCAATTTTAAATAACTTTTGAGCAGCTTGTCTCAGAAACAGATGCTTAATATAAAGTCTGATTGAAAATATTCATAACTATACCAAATATTTTTATGAGTAACCAGAATATATTTTTAATAGCATATTAAAAAATATAACCCCAAAGGAAGACAGTGGGAGTTTAATTATGGAGTTGTTAATTAGGAATTTAGTTGCGGTACTTTATTTTTCTATAATTTACCCTTTCTGTCTATTGGATATTTTGATATTTGACATATCAAAACACCTTAGGATAAGACATCTCCCAACTTCTAAAATAAGAACAAACTATCCTCTCTTGGCAGCTGAAGGGAATAGGAATAGGTAATCTAAGTAATAGTTAGGTTTCCCTCTATCAAGAGATATATAGGTCTTTCCAAAGAGCAAGTTATCCTCCCAAGATGACTTGATAAATGCCTGGATGGTCACTGAGAAATTTTGCTGGTTTAGTCAATGGGAAGAAACACACATCCAAGGAAAAGGAATTAAGTCCCAAGTATGATGCACGGTGTACTTCCTGTGTTTACAATAATAACATATGTATGGTGTTAACAGACTGAGTAATGGTGATGGACTTGTGTATATCTCTGGATTAGATCTCAAAGAAAATTTAGAAAGACCTTTATTAAGCTTAAGTGTATGGTTCAATGCAAATACCTTGTTAGAAAGTCTCTATCTTTTCTCGTAAGTACATCATTCAACCCATCCATACCAGTCTATTTCTTTTGTCACGAATGTTTGAGTTCATAGAAGCGCACCATATGTCTGTCAAATCTGTTCTTTCGGTGTCTCGTCTAATGTTAAATATTTTCAGATAGTAACCTTACGTCAAGTCAGACACATTTAAAGACGCATATATTAGTTTAGTTCTGAGAAATTATAGTCAGGTATAAATGCCTGCTCTAGATTCACGTAGGAAATGACTGTATGTTTGAGCAAGATTATTAAAAAAATTTACTATCTTAATTTGTTTGCTCCTGTCTGTATAGTGAGGAATCCCAGATTTATTGAAAAGAGCTGAGTGATAAAGGTATTTTAAGTGACTTGAAGAATAGAAACTATAGTGTTCTCTCTCTTAAAACAGAATACTATCTAAGGAGTATAAAATTTATGATGCATATATTCTTATGTCTTTCAGGTGTGTCTTTTCTACTCAGGACTAGAGAAGTGTTCAGCTTCAATGGTACTGACACTATTAATTTCCTGTTACTGGATATAGATGAACAAGTATCATCCGAAGCTTAATATTATGACTTCATTCTGATTTCCAGAGTCTAAGATCAGCACTCAACTCCTAGACATTTGTATATATAAGATAGTCATCAAGGCTAAGCAAGTCACCTAGGTTTCACAAAAACACAATATACGAAAGACTGGATGCAACAATTACATAACATACTGTGATACATAAAATACAGTCATCCAAACCAAGACACACATCTGGAATTTTAATTGTAGAGATCAATTTCTTATTATTACATAACTGTAATAAAAGTTACTGGTATGAAAATTATTATTGTTCCAAGTTCAGTTTCAGAATAAGATCAAGTTTATATGCAAGTTTGATCTAAGTTTGCATAGTAAAACTTCAATAGTATAATCTTGGTAAAGATATGTTTGGAATAACTTCCTTTGTCTGTTTTCCAAAGCACCAAATACCTAGAAATAGGCTAAAAAAAAAAAAAAAAGGTAATTTTAGCTACGTGAATAACTAAAGCAATGCACTTCCATCCTTATCAATAGTAACAGCACTAAATTACACTCGTCTAAATCTACAGAATTCTGCCAAAAAAAGATTGGCTGTTCTTTGTTTTGTTTTGTTTTTTTTAACTGTTTTGCAATAGTTGGTTTGATCTTCTAATTAAAAACTAAGTTATCATGCTTCCTTAAATTTTATGAACTTACTACAAGAGAATACGGTCAAACAGACATTGGATCTAAAAAACATCTAATATCAACACCTTGCTACATTAGGGCCTGCGGGGAGGATGTGGTTGTTTCTCCAGTTCTTTGCCAAGCTTACTCTGGGCAATCTTCTATTATTAGATTGCTGGCTTAATTCAAAAGAACCTTGTGTGGCTCCTTCTACTTTACTTCCTGCAGCTGTCCAAGATGAATAAAATATAATTAGTGCAGTGAGTCAAATGATACTAATCCAGATGTTAAAATAGCATTTGGTCCTCATTAGATTTATCTTAAAGACAATGATCATGCATTTGTTATTTATTTAATTTTTTTTAAATCATTATGAGAAGTTCAGTGGACATAATGAAAGCATGAACTTTTAACAAAATATGTAAGTATGCTTTGAAAAGAACAGATGTTTTAAGAACAACATGGTGTAAAGAAAACACACCCATCATGAAAGCCTCTGTTCGACCCAAAAGCTCCATGAAGTTTTTGGAAAAATTCCAGGCAAGTCTTTTATGTCATTAAATTTTACATTCGGGCAATTAAGCAAATTCCTGAACCAAAGATCTAAGCATGATGAAATACTAATTGATTTACCTTTATGCAAACTTGATGTTTAAAAGATGTTGAAGTAACAAAATTTCAGCTCATGTAACCATTAACTGCTGATACAAGCATATATATCTCTTTATATATATAAAGGTATATATACCTTTATATACTGACATACCTGATATAAACACATATATACCTTTATATACATGTGTAAGTGACCAGAATCTTCTATATTTGTTTCTAGAGACTCTAAACTTCAACCAGAAATTAAAATATAGCCATAGAAATACAACAGCATTTAAAAATAATGGTTGCATTTGATAGGATTAACGTTAGGTGTTTTATAGAATTCAGTACTAGCATCAATTTCTGAATGACAACAAAGCACGACACTGCAGTGACCATATTGTGACCATGTAATACCAAGCAATTCAAACCTGCTTGAACGTACAGAAGCGAAACCTGACAGCCAAGAGTACTGATCTACGGTAAATGGAACTGAATCAACTCAGGTAACCACAGAGCAGGAAAGGCCACCTTTTCTAAGTCTGAAGTCATAGTTACAGTGTTTTGCAGCTATATCCACACTCATCCTGGCTGCAAGTTATGTTGTCATTGGCAACCACTTCCAGGATAGAAGTGGTGCAACCACACGGTTCTGATATTTTGCTTGACTGAATAAGCTCACTGTCAAAAATGTTGATTGGCTCAGACAAAATATTATGGTAACATAGCTATGATATTCCTTACCAAAAGTAAGGGATGACTCGAGATGACCTGCTCAAGTACAGGCAGATACCAACTTAAGTCTGTCTCCAAAAGAAGGGTACAGATGTAGCTTCAGAAGCATAGGTTAACTCACTCTGGATGTATCTTTGTGCTGTTTGAGCAATGACTCTAACCCATTGCCCAAACTGTTTGAAAGCATTGTAACGCTCACTAACAAAGAGGTCACATTGGAATCTGAGAATCTTATTAGCTAAGGAATGAAAAAGGCTTTATTATGTAGTGTAATTGGCGGGTTTTAGCTATTCTCTCCTACTGGATTAGGTTCTGGAAAGAGCTTCTGATTGGGCATACATATCAGTCAATAATGTTTCCTTTTTTAGCAATACCTGAAAGTATGAGACTTACACAAGTTTAAACCTATATAAAAAAATAATCAAATTAAAGTTACAGTATTTAATTACCTGAAGTTTTATTTAACCTAGTTCAAATAGTCAGGAAACTTCATTTTTGCCATTGGACTTTGTAGTCTTGAAAAGCCCTCCAGCACCACAGAGAGCTCATCCCCCTGAACTCGCTGCAAATCACTCCTAGGTTTGGTCCCTGCTGCTGGACCTACACTCTTCTTGACCAGAAGCTGATGGCATTGTAACTACACTTCCACTTTAGGATTAGAGTTCAGAGAGCCACAAAGCCTCCAGGGACACTGGGGTAAGAAAGGCAGGCCAAGCGGACCATGGCACTGTACCAACATTGCTCCCTCCACACCTTTCTCATCTGTCCCACCCATGCTAGTGGTGGCCTGTGACAGTTTAAGCTCTGCCTGTAGCTAAGCACCAGGCAGCCACTCGCTCACTTCCTCCCTTGTCCCCTCCATTAATGTTTATTTTGAGGAGTTTTTTAAAAGAAATAAAGTGAGAGGATGTCTTTCATTAAGGCTATCTCTAGAGTAGCCTGCGGACTGCCATGGGCCAGCTGGAGCAAGAGGGACTCCACCGGAGTCTAGCTTGGAAGGGCAGTTAGGAAGGCGATGAGATGGGGCCAGGATCTTTGTGGGACAAGAGACCACATAGGCCTGACAGCATGTCACTGAGGGGGCTGGACTGCCCCCCAAAGACAGAAATGCTGTAAGGGGCCTCAGGTAGAAGTGCAAACAAGGATAGTAGCATATCCTGGAGGAGGCAAATGTAAGGGACCTCAGATACGAACAAATCAAGGACAACTGTGGTTGGTACCCTGGAGAAGTGCAGAGATTAGCAGATGCCAGTTAAGAAGAATTCTACAGAGAGATGAGCTAAAATACGACCTTATATGAAAGGAAAACTCAAAATTCATTAAAAGGTCACTAAAAGACATCTCTCCATCAGCCATTACAATCACCAGAGGCCATCAAAGCCCCCCAGTGACGCCCCTCGGAGATTCAGGTTGCACGCATAATAACTATGTATATAGGATAATTAGCTCCCAGAAACAGAATGAATATGCATAATATTTCCAGGAAAACTAATGCCTGTGCATGTAAAGGGGGGAATAAGCTTGGATGGGTGCCAGAGACAGCACGCGTGGTAGGTGGAACTATCCCCTGTGCATCTGGTGCCGCAATAAAGAAACCCTTCCTTTCTAATGCTAAATAGTGTGTTAGAGCGTTCCTCATTTACCTGGGCTTCGGTAACACCCTGAGGGTCGCAGAGCGGGTGGCGCCTTGGGCGGGTCGCTCCTTTCCCGCTGCCGCAGGCTGCGCAGGCCCTGCGCCAGTCCCAGCCGGTGGGGCCTCCCCTTCCTAAGACAGCGTCCGCACCGCCGGTGGAAGCACCACGGCGGCGGTTCCGCCGCTCGGCTCTGGCTCAAGTGTGGGGTCGGGCTGAGCTCTACGGAGCTTGGTGACTGGTACTGGAGTCGCCTTGGGGTAGACTTCGGGCTGCGAGGCAGGACGCAGAGGAGGGGGAGCACAGGAGAGAGTCCTCCGCGTCAGCGTGGGCTTTCGGTGGAATTCCTGAGAGAAAAACAGAGCTAAATGATAGTGGGCAGGGTGGACTTTATGGAGGGAAAACTGAAGTAACTTAGAAGGGACTGGAAGGGGACACTTCGAAGGAAGTATATAGAGGAGAGAATGAACATTTTGGAGGAAAAAGCTGAAGAGAGGATGGAGTGAGGATTATGGAGGGAGAGGTGAAGTAACTTGGAGGGGACATTTTGGGGTTAAAGTCTGAGGTAATGTATAGGGGACAGAATGAACACTTTGGAGGGAAAAGCTAAGTGATGTAAAATAAAATAACTTACTTTTAAGGGATGAATAGGATAATTTGGCTTACCTGAAAAAAACACCAACTCAAAGAGGTAACCTCTAGGGGACAGAATGAACATTTTGGAGGGAAAAACTGAGGTAATTTAGGTGAATCAAAACGACTTTTCTTGAAGAGATGTATGTGGGGGTTACCTCAAAAAGATTGGAGGTCATCTCTGGGAAACAGAATTAACATTGTAGAGGGAAAAGCTGAGTTGCGATAGGAGGGCCAGAGGTGACTTTTGACACAAAACCAGAGGTAATTTAGGTGAAACAAAATTTTTAAAATAGCATTTTTTGAAGGGCTGAATTGAGGAATTACCTCCAAAAAAAATGTGAGGTTCTTTCTAGAGCACAGAATGAACACTTAGGAGGGAAAGGCTGAGGTAATTTATAGGATACAAGGTGACATTTTGGAGGAAAAAGCAGAGGTGATGTAGGTGCAACAAAAGGACCTTTTTTGTAAGGGGTGAATCTGGGATTTACTGCAACAATGAGGTAATTTCTAGGGAAAAGAATGAACATTTTGGAGGGGAAAGCCGAGGTAAGTTAGAGGGGACAGAAATGCCATATTGGACAGAAAAGATGCCATGCAAGGGTTAGGAATTGATGCTTCTACGGCCTATCTCTGTCCTTTCTTGGCAGCAGCTGGAGGTGAAGAAGGAAGAGGCATCCTGTGGAACGGTGAGGCAAGAGCGAGGGAGAAGAGGAATGGCATCAGGTGGAAGAGTGGGCATGAGAAAAGCACACTGAGCAAAGGGCCCTCCCTGTTGTCAGCAGAGCAGAGTCACAGAGCAGTCTGGTGGGCACTTTGGGGTGCCCTGGCTGTCTTGGCTTTTACTGGGCAACCCTGTCACCAAGGCTCAGTCTTTACTTTTGCTGTCATTGGCCTTTTGCTGTAATCAGAGGGGTATCTCTGGCCCTGACCTTTCAGAGGTGTTCAGCCAGGGTGGGAGGTGTTCATATACCCACTGTAGCACCTAATCTGCCCCAGAAGAGGATACACAAATTCCTTTCCAAATTAGAAAAAAAAAAAAAAATATAAACAGTGACTGTGACTCCACTGCTGCCCTCGGCGTTATTTATATGTGTGTTTTTACAAGCAACCACAGAATAAAAGATCTCAAAGCCTGTAACCACAAGAACAGCAGAGCCAAGAAGCAAGCAGGGAAGTGCTGGGGAGGTTTTGGGGCTGCGTGGCAGTACTGCAGTGCTTTGGAGGCTCTGGAGTGGCAGTGTGCAGAACCCAGCTTGAACACACCAGGAGGTGGGTGTTCTACCACTTTGCCAGCGTCTCAGCCTATTACCAGGTGGTTTATTTACAGAAAAGTACAAAGCTGTGCATTTAACACACCAGATAGTCTTGTTAGAAGAAATACACAGAATACTAAACCATATAAATTACCTTAAAAGAATGGAAGAGTAGGTTTAATGTAAAGAAGTGTTAGCTGACAAGATCCCAATGTCTGAACAGTTATTCATAACAGAGAAGTGCTGTGTAGCTCTGATTCTGAACATGTTCAAGCTACCTGAAGCCACGTGGAGAGATTTGTTGTACAGGCGGGGAGGGTTTACTGTTTGCAGTAAAGACTTTTTAAAAGTTGCAGAGGTTTATTCTTTAGACATTGCTTTTACATACCTATTTCTAGTATCGGTGCACAGCTGCACAGTTTTTCAGCTGTGAGTAGCAGAGAAAATGGACTCTACACAGAGCAGGTAAGCTTGTCCTGGCATCCAGTATCCTGCCTTGCACTGGAAAATGGCAAAGGGTTGGAATAAACCCACTGTGTCGTGGTTTAGCCTCTGCTAGCAGCTAAACACTACACAGTCACTTACCCACGACTTTCCCCCTCCACAGCACCTCCTGTGGGATGGGAAGGAAAATCGAAAGGAAGAAAAAGGTTTCTGGTTTTGGCCCCCACCTCTGTTTAGCACTTTCTTTTCCTCGTTGAAAAGAAATGCAGTAGAGTTCTGCTAGCATGAGGATGAGGCACAGCAGCAGAAATTGCCATCTCGTGTAGGGCACACAGGCTATCTATGAATAGGTAAAGCTCACTTCATCACTGCGGAAAACTGTTCAGTCAAGGCAACATCTCAGAAAATGAAAGGATCAAGGACATTCAGTTAAAGCTTCAGCTTCAGATAAAAACACCTTCTCCTAGAGGCTGAGTAATCTACTAAACTAAGCAATATAGACACCTCTGAAAAGTAGAGTGAAGGGAGAGGATACTTCATTGTGATTACCCATTTCCCTCCCCCATGAAATTCTCCCAGCCTTAAAAGTGCTAATTACTCATCACACCTAAAAAATTTACATAAGCAGCAGCACCACCATCACCACTCTCCAACCTTTAATTCCCAGAAGTAAATATTCTCAGCCTTCCAGAAATCAGCCTTGTAATTTACTACTTTGGGCACTTAGCATGTTTTATTTTAGAGACTTTCCATTTTAAAGTTGTAGCAACTTTAGAGAAGACTGTTTCTGGAACATTATTTGTGATAAATGTTAAGTAAAGATAGTATGGAAAGAGGAGGGAATACACTCACCAATGCAATTTTATTTCATGCTAGTTACACAACACCACACTCTTAGTCATGCAGGGTAAAAAAATAGAGACACACAAGATAATAAATACGTCAAAAGGATCTTATCCTCTTCCAAAAAATTAATGCATGAACACTACTTGTTTAAAGTCCAAATTGGTTGTCATACTAGATTTCTGTAAAGCTTTAGGAAATAACAGTGTGAGGACTCTGTAGAAAATTACACCAAGTGGAGGCTATTTGACTAATTAACACCCCTTCCCAAAGAAATCCTTGTTTTAAGCAGAGAAAAGACCCCAAAGATTTGCAGAGCCCTGACTTTCACATCTGTAGGTATTGCCTACACACAAAGTACACTGCACCAACACTGCACACCTTCCTTTCACAACTGTGCCAGTCCTGTGGATCTCAGCACCAGGCTGTCATTAGGTTTAGGGTTACAGTTCAGAGAGCTTCCATCTCCAGGGGTACTGAGGCTGCAAAAGGCAGACCAAGAGGACCAAGGGGACCACGGCACTGCACCAACATTGCTCCCTCCACACCTTCCTTTCTCAAATGGCCCACTCATCATGCTGGGACATCAGCCACAGGCTACCATTAGTATTAGGGTGAGTGAGGCAATATTTGAGATAGGGAAATGTGCTTCTGGCTATGTGTTATATCACCACACAAAACCTAATTGACCCTGATTACTAGTACATATTCAGCATATAATAAAAGGAAAAGCACATTCAGGAAACCGAAATAATGTTTTTCTCAGAGCTGGTCCAAAACTCCATCTATCTGCTTGTATAGAGTTACAAAACACAAGATTCTAGATTGAGATATAATTTGCAGTAGAAAAAAAACCCAGAGTTATCATTCTTGTCTCAAAATTCTTAAAAGTTAATTAAGGCAAAAAAGCTCGCAAAAGGAGTAAATAATAGCAAAAACTGGAAAAAAAACTAATTGGAGAATTTTCTTCTGAATAGTAGAAGCTTGCGTTTCACATTTTCCCCTGTATACTGCACTTTGCAAATTCAGTACTTTGCTATTTTATCCCACAGTCATTTTGTTGATTGCTATAATCTTACATAAAGTATAAGAAGTGATATTAAAATACTAGCATATTCCTATTAAAATTATTAGTTTGCAAGAAGACATACAGCATCAAAAAATATACAGGCCATAAAGTGTCACCTTCACATGGGAGGAATTCCCTGCAGTGAAACTGGCAACGCTCAGACTGGTCATGAGTCATGCTAAAGATTCATTTAAATTATTGGAGGACATCCAATCTATTTAAAAGTCTGGCTACAGGGAGTAACATGTTGTATTTCTGTTTTAGTCCTGCTGCATTTGAGCATAACTAGATCATCTCTTAATTTCTTTTCTCCTTCCCCACCAGGTACATTCAAGTAGTATTCCACTTACCTATCAGTTCCTCTCCTTGACTCACTGTTTAGTCTCTTGCATCCATTTAATATCCATTCCCCTGAAGATGCTTGTGCCTGGAAAACTAATAGATCCTAACCACTTTGTATCAGTTTTTGAAATGGTCTTAGATTTATGAAGATACCAGTCTCTTTCAGAAACATTCAATATTTCCTGGGCACGTGCTTGAAAAACAATAACAAGAACAAAAGTAACTGTCAATCTATATTCTCAAGAAGGCTGTTATCACAGCTCAGCAGTACAATAACAATCTTTTGAACAAGAGTGTCAGTAAGAGATTATCCGCTGATTCTATATGATGTAAAAGCGATTGCTCTAGAAGAAAAAAGAAACCGTGTTATGAACTACAATAAACAAGACTAGTGCAGTTGATTATCTTTATCCTCCATCTTTGAAAGGATACATATGGGTTTTGACTCAGTGTTAACTGCTTGTAGCTACTCATTTGTGTGTGTCTACTGAAAGAAGCAAAGTCTTGTTTACATGCCCGTGGTATCTCACAGCTAAAAAAGGATCAAACTTCTGAGTTGAACAGAAGAACTATCTCAAAACAGAAGACATATCTCAAAATTTCCTATTCCATGACCATAGTTCAATATAAAGCTTTTCCATGTGTCTCAAAAATTTCAGCCCAATCATTATTTTTTTTCCAAAAAAACCCCAACCAAACCAAAACAAACAAAACAAAAACTGTCGCAAATACTGAAGAAAAGAAGTATGCTCTGCTCCCACAGGGAAGACAAGACAGATAATCAAAGTGTGAAGCTGAAAAAAATCATTAGAGTGCTACCATGATCCGATGTGATTGCCCCACATGCACAAAGGCTCTGGACTGCAAAATGTGTATTAAAATTCCACTTTACTTTCCCGTTAGTAATTTTTCTGTCATCCCTTCAGCACCTCTGGAAAGATAGTAGTGTTTCTTGTTATAAGATGGAGCTTGCCTAACAGAATATAGTGCAAAAGCAAGCATCCATTTCTGAATAAACAGCATAAAATTGTCACCAGTAATGCAGTTTCGAGAAATTATTTTTCCTTAGTTACTGAAGTATGTTTAAGAAATAAATGAAAATAATTATGGTAGAACTGTCCTTACTCAAGTTTAATTATCTAAAACTTAGGTGCCTGGAGTCTAGCATCTAGCCTAAGCAATCAATAGAAAACTATGGATTCATACTAACTGGTTCATCACCTTGCCTCCAGGGGAAATACTTGTCTCTAAGCTCACTACACTAGACACCCAGCTTGTAGGCATCTTAGATTTGCTGGGATACATCCCAAACAAAGCTTTATCAACTTTGAAACCATGAGGACAGGAAAACTGACCCCCTATCTAGAATCCAACACTCCTGAAAGCGGTAACTTGCACCATTATTGAGGGTGTAAAAAAAAAAATATCCAGGATACTTATTAAAATAATATGATTAAGCTAGGGCAGCACCTTTCTATAGTTTAAAAGACTGATCATTATTTATGCTTTGACTCTGTGTCCTTGACTGTGTCCCACACTATTTGTTCAAATGGCAGTGTTGCTAGACTACAACAGCACCACGCAGTATTCTGACTAGATCAACCTCATGATGTGCCCAACTCTGAACCCTCAGAAAACGTCACTGAAAGTCATTTGACATCAGACTAATGAAAGACTAACAACATCCTTATATACTTTATCAGTAGTTGCTTTTGTACTCAGTTGCACAGTCTTACCAGTTCATTTAGTAGATTTATAATGCTTCTATTTGAAGCATTTCTCTGTCAATGAATTGAAACAATTTTGCAGCTCCAGCAAGTTGGACAAGTCCACCTCTTTTAGTGTTCTATTTATAATGGCCTACACTCTGAAGTATAACTTATCAGCGCATTTTGAAAAGAGCACTCAAAATTCTCAACACTTTTGTGATATATTAAGTGCCATACATCTGAAAACCCATTGTTTAGGCATGTGCAAAGGCACGCAAATGCACTGTGTGAAGGTTGAGAAAATTTTTACTTATCTTCAGGAAAAATAGGTTTAGACTTTAGTCAAACAATGAGTCACCCTAAATAAATCACAGAATTCTCATTTACTTGACTGCTCAATATTTAATACTTATTCTAGTGTTAATAGAAGTAGTCATAAAACCTACTAATCCCTTGGGACCGATTAAGGCAGGTTTTTCACCCACAGTTTTTCTCTGCTGTTCATTTGATTCTCTACATAATCAGAGACATACAACAGACAGTGCAATATAAATGCACATCCTAAGAAAAAGAAAATTAAAATCAAGCATAACAGATGAAAAGAGCAAAGTAGTAGACTGGAAGAAGGCATATTAAGATCAGAAAACCAAAGGCAAAAGCCCATCTAAGTAGGCCACCCACACTGTTAATACAGATAAGTGAATAATTTTAAGAAGCAGCATAAATGTTAGCATGTTTGTGTTACAAACTGATAAATGCTCCAGTTACTGCTTCCCAAAATAGCAAGAAAGTGGCACATCTCTCCTCATGAGATCTTGGCATCACACTCTGAGCTATGAAGTAAACTAGGTTACACAGGTTTATTGGAAAGTCTGCTTTATTGCCATTGGGAAAAGGGTATTTAATGGAATTGCCTAATAAAGAGGCTGTAATACAGAAATAGCTTGTGTGAATACACATAAAACTTACCTCTCTGTGTATTTCTACCTTTGGCATGATTAAAAGGGTAAAAAGTCTCAGAGCTCCCACCCTAATACTTCCAGGGATGATGAAACAAAAATATAGGCAATTCAAAACAGAAATCTTTCAGATACTTGTTTTAAATATGTAATACTCAATGTACATTAAGAATAACTCCAGCAGGCAACTTAAGGTCTTGCATTCTACTGTCTGTCTCAATCAGAAATACTTTTAAATTTTGCTGCTGTAGAAGAGTTGAGTACATCCGTATTGAGTGCTAAACAGCCACTGTAAAAATCAAGCGGTTAAGAACACAACAACCTCCTCTATTCAGGGCTCATTTTATGAACATTGATTGTTTGAATGTTCTGAGGAAAACTGAGACAAAACCAAACAACAGGTTGTCTTCAGTGTCGCTGGCTATACGGCTATAATTTCACCATCCTCATATTTACCCACCTTGAACAAAATATAGTTCCAGATGGCTCTCTCAGCACTTGCTTCACACTTTTTATTGTAGTCAGAGGGATTGATATTCTCCTTTACAAAAGGGCCCTACTCCTAAAGCCAAATGATCACACGAAATCTGATTGAATCTCCGGAATCCCAGAAACATAAGATGAATCTTCAGAGAGAAGACCTAGCTTAATTAAGAGAGAAGAGTGTGAAACCTTTGCATCATGTTGATTTTTAGGTCATTTGATTTCTACTGCTTTTGTCTTACAACTTACCATTATTTTACAAAAAGCTAAAGAACAAAATTTATCTGGAGTCAGTATATCCTAGAATATGTTCAAAGAAGAATCCTACCTTATTCAGATACAATAAATTCCCTGACACTAGTGTTCCAAATCATACAAAAATTCAAGAAACAAGCCATCCTTCTCTCCCTTCTCCTTGCTACATTCATCTGATAATACTAACAAATCATAAAGAATGAAAACTGATAGTTACCTCAGATTAAAGTCACTGTTTGAAACTATTGCAAGCCAATCAAATCTATTCAATATCTAAACTCATGTTATAATCATTAGGATAACCAGTCTAGTAAGAGGTCAGTCATCTTCAATTTCTTTCAGACTGAATGTCAGAATATTTCTACTATTAAGCTGATTAAATCACTGTCATCATCTTCCAAATGGCATGTATTTACAGCAGAAATTACTAGCTCTACACAATTCAAGCATAACCCTAAATATCCAGAATATGGATTTATGAGCACAAAGCTCAGTTATGTCTCATTCATTTTGCAGCACTGTTGCAATTCTGTTGACTCATGCTGAACTTCTTTGATGTAACTGAGAAAAATCCCAAGCTCTGTGGAAATTTGTCCTAAAAATGGTCTTGGAATATTACAGAGCAACTAAAAGTCAGTTCTTCCAGCAGCTGTCAGATCTCTTCAGGAATATGTTACTGAGTATTATAGTATGGATGATTTGCCTGAACATTTTGATGAAATAAACTTCTGTATTCCTTAGACAGAACCTGAGCAGACTTAGTTGCAACTTATAAGGGGAAAAATTAAGCTTCGCTAGAATTGCTTCCTACTAATTTATTAAGTAATACCAAAACCCAGACGAGATTATGTACCTGGAGCTCATTTGTACATAAATGAATTGTCTGTTCTGGAGTAAAATACAAACATTACCAATTCACGCAAACTATTCACAAAACAACAATCAGCCTAATTTTACTGACTTTCAGATAGCCACATTGATATCTGACATGTTATACTTACCCAAGTCCAGAGCGCACAGTTTGGGAGGGGTTGTTTTGGGGTTGGTTTTTTTTCCCTCTCTTCCCCTATAAACTACAGTTAAATGTTCATCATGGAGCTCAAGACTGTTTGTGTTCCCACAGCTGGCAGTACAACAAAAGCCTATCTCAGATGTCTGCCTTCTCTAATTAAAAGAAGGGAAATGGTATTTAAAAGAAGGAAAACAGTATTTAACTAAAACTGTTAAATATAGTTCCATTTCCCCGTTGAATGAAAACAAAGGGTAGTGTGAAGAAAATGCACCTCCACAGATGCACCAGAACGAAGCATTAAGTAACAAGGTTGTCCCGGGTTCAGCTAGAATAGGGTTCATTTTCACAAGAAGCTGGGAGAGACCACAGCCAGGACAGACAACCAAACCAGCCAGGGGGATATTTAATACCATACTGGTGTCATGCCCTTTATATAAGGGGAAGAGGGAGCTGGTCTGGAAAGCACAACCATTTTGGGCATGGTGTCTGTTTGTAGGGCTAGGTAATTTGGACAATGAGTGCAGCACTGTATATCGCTCATTTTATACATAATTTCATTAGTATTATTTTTATTACTGTTGTTTCTTCTCTTTTTGTGCTGTTCTAGTCAATTGTCCTTATCTCAACCCATGGGGGTTTGATTTTTCTCCCAATTATTCTTTCCATCCCACTGAGGGAGCGGGAGATTGGGGGATGGGGAGAGTGAGTGAGCAGCCGTGTAGTGCTCGGTTGCCAGCTGGGCCTAAATGACAAAACAAGGACAATCTCATCTAACTAATTTAAAATTTACTGCACCTATTACAGAAACCTTGAGCTACAGATAAAAAACAAGGTTTTCAGAAAGTAAAGTCCATCTTTCACAAATTTATTTTTTTTTTTTTTGTGAAAACTGTGCTACATGTAAAGAGCTAAGACCTGAAAATAACAAAGACACCATAATTAAAATCACACAAGACCACTGAGAAGCAGCTCAAATCAAGAAAACTTGTACCGTCATGATAAAACACTAGTTGACAGACAAGGTTTCTTGGAAAAAAACACCACCTCTTTCGCGGTGTGAGAGGAGAATATGAGATTTTCCCTTCTCTAATTCAAAAAATTAGCTGTGTCCTCCTTTTTCTTTTTCCTTTTGCTTCCAGACAGAGCAAGAGAAAAGAGTGAAACAGATCCTTGATACCTTTACAAATAGGGAAACACAAACATTAGCAAGCCGGAAAAAGAATCCCTCTGCTTGTGTTCCACTTTCTGCATGAAGCAGAAGAGAAAAGAGCGGTGGCAGGAGATTACCTTCTTCCTTCATTGCTCACACAGCTTTGTACACACACTAAAACAGGCACTGCCTAGATAACCTGGAGCAAAACTTTAGGTCATTCACCTCTGCTGTTTCCAGAAGTGTATGCCAGCTCAGACATAACAGGATAAAGAAACAAACAATCTCACAGATGTATATATACTGTGGATAAAAAAAATACACCATACTGGATCAAATACAACTATCTTGTTCAACTTAGGAGGACAGTATTTCCATTTTGTTCTATACATAGGAAGATTGTCTGGAAATTCTGTGGGGAAAAAAAAAAAGCAAATCCCAAAACAAACAAACCAAACCCAACACAAAAATAAAAAAGAAACAAACCCACAAACCTTAGAATAGAGTAAGGTTAAAAAAATCCTAGCTAGCTGATCATTTCTGAGGCAGCAAGCAGGAAACTTACCCTGACACAACCTTGGAGCAATAACAGGACTTGCAGTATATCTGGTTTTCTACCTATTTCCCACCTTCAACTGAAAGTGGCAGTTCAGCAATAGAAAGTGTATAACCCAAGGCTGCTGTAAATTAGAGACAAGGAAGGATTATTGTCTACAACAGTGAGCCAGTAAGGCACCATTTTCAACACCTGTGAGGTTTAGCCCTGCTACTGCACAAGGGGACCACAAAATTCTCACTGGTTCAGCAATTTTGCAAGCATGCTTCGCTATTATAAAGAGCCATAGGATTACAGGCGATATATTAATATAATAGAGCACAAAGGGAAAAGCACATCATTTCGTTACCATTGCCTTTTCCCACAGCATACAAGACAACTTCAGGCAACAGCTTCTCGCTTATACAAGATCTTAAATACAGTACAAAATAAATTCCGACATGGAAACACGTTAAGTGGAGAACTCTGCAGGTCATGAATGGATGCACAGGCATACAGATGGGAAACTATTGAGTGCTTTTATTGGCTCCCTGTCATATGTCAGCCAGTAACTGATAAAATCAACATCAGAAAGGTTACAAATTATGATCTTCCTTGGTGCTGTATAGGTCTTCAAGGGCATCTCAAGAAAAAGCTTTGCTCCTTGTCTAGTGTGTTTCTTTTCTGGCATTTTTCACTTGAGAGCTGTCCAAAAAGTCCGTCAGATAAGATTATCATCTTCTGCATTTGTTAACCTGAGACAATAGCCTTGTACATAGAAGTATAAATTCTCCTGGAAACCTAAAGAAAGTGAGTCAGTATGCAAACAGCACAAGTCTAGATCTGAGAAGACACACACTTTGTTTTATATGAACTTCAGAAAAGTAATCTATGTCATGAGATCCAATTCCCCAAATGCAAAAAGCCATTCCTGCCAACATACTGAATGAGCTTCTGCCCAGACACATATATCACTGAGAAATATACTGCACAAAAAGCTGCCTCCGTGACCCAGAGGACCTCCTACAGGTATCTTCAGACTAAAGTAATCACATGTAGCCAGTGAAAAGCAAAGCTTTCAATGTACAATGTATATGTAATAAACAAACCTGAGAAAAGTCAGAAAAAACTAAAGTATTTATCTGTTCGTATTTCCTCTGTTTCTTATACTCACTTGATAAAGTGTTCCATATTGTGAAAAATCCTTATGATGACAAATCTATATATAAATATGAGTACTATTACATGATCACTAGAGCAGAAGGCAGCATTTCTTGAGAGGGTAAACTTAATTTGATTCCATACTAGTTTCATCTGGGCTGCTGCCAATATTGATAGCCCTGTCATTAGTTCAACTCTTGTGGCACCAGCCATGACATTTGCAGAGCATGGCCAGTCTGTTTCGATGCCCTGCCAGCTGTTTGCACCTATTGCAGCTACCTAAGGCAGATCCAGTAGTCATCCTCTCCTATTTTTTTCCATCAGATAGCATTTACAGGAGTGAGAAGAGATGGTGACACTCTTCATCACGATTAGCTTTTTTTTTTTTTTTTTTACTTCAGAATAAATCTGTCTGAGGGACATTTCTCAGTGATTTACCACGTTTTTTTTCCCTTTCAACAGTTTTTCTTATAGAAAGTTATCAGAATAGAGATGGAGTGACAAGATTGGAGATGCTTATTCAGACATCAGAATAAGCCTCTCCAACCTCTTAGACTCCATCAGGTTCAGCTTTTGTTACTGTTAATTTAAAAACTGAAAAAGAATAGGTGGTGTGTAAACAGTGAAGAAGCCAGGTGCATAAAAAAACCTCCTCTGACTGCAGAGAATGTTTTGGCTGCTATCATAATTTAATTCTTTTAGCTCCAGCTCTGCTTCAGCATTTTGAAAGAAAACCTGGCACACTGGGGAGAAACATAAAGTGCTAGAATCTCAAAACTCAGATCCAAATTGCAGAAGAATACATCTCCAATAAAATAAAAAGGAGTTTCACAGCTAATTTCAGTAAAGCAGGGGTTTACAATTCTAAAATTCTCACCCTGCTTGAAAATTTTTTCACTACCTAATCCACTAGGATCCAATAGATCATAGAACAGAATTGAATTCTGGTTATACACTCCTTGAGGTTCTATATCGTAATTTCCCTTTCATATTCTGTTTTTTTTCTGGCTAACATTCCTTATGGTTTACATAAATGTAAATCAAATGATATTTGCGAATAACAGATAAATGCTCTATGAAGCCCCTGTATCTACAAAAATATAAATCTTCACTGTCTGATTTTGAAGGACACAATTGCAAGTACCTAGAAAAAGATTAAAGGGGATATTAAACATGGGAGAGAGAGTACTTGTAGTTTTGTCTTAAAAATACCAATAGAATTAGACACTAATTTTATTTTTCTCTTCTTCCCTGTTTCTCAAAGTCAGAAACAGAAGCTAAGAATCTCAAGGATTTTTCTTTTATGAAGTCTATGACAAGTGGTCATTTGTTGACACAGTCAGAAGTTTTAGCTTGTGAGCTGCTTCGTACCAACAGCAGTTAATGGGAGCTCTGATTTGCAATACAAAGCTTGATAGGGAAAAGCACAGGCAGAAAAAAATTAAGAAAAAAAAAATCTTTTGTTTTTAGTGTCTTCTTCTAATCAAGAACCAAATTCAGCTATTTAAGGTTTTTCTTCATGGAATTTTTTTTTTTTGGTCAATTTTTATTAATAGTATGTAAAGGTCTCTTACAGACAGTACTACTCTATATATTTTTTCTTGTCACTTCCTCTGAAGTACCTCATTAAGGCTGAGGCAGAAGTTGGCCAGCAGGAGTAGCAGAGCCTTTAATTTTTCCTAAAAAACATTTTGTGTATCTGATTTGGTTTTCCTCACACATTACTTTAAGTTTTACCTTTTTAGTGGCATCACATTTCTTGAGAGCCTCCCTCTCAGGGTCTCACTTCAGTTTCTGCTTACCTTCCAAGAAGTTTTGTCAAAATATTTTGATTTTTTTCTACTCATACTGCCAGAATTTTCACTCTGTAGAAATGCAAAAGTTTCAGACTCCTGGTGTGGGTTCATATGAAAACCGAAGAGGGAAAGATCAGAATTTTTCACAATTGCAGATTTCATTCATTTATCCCACATGGGATATAAACTGCTGGATTATTGCCTGTTCAGAGAAGACCTTTTCCTCATACTGATATTGTATCTGTAAAAAAGTCAGATATTCCAGACAGATTCAAATACGTCTGTACCTCAACACACTCAGCCATTTAAATCTATCAGTACAAATGCAAGGAAACAAAGCCAATGAGATTATAATAGAAAGGAAAGATAGAAAACAAACATCCAGACCATTATATCCAGGTAATCTCATTCTGAAATAGGTAGAAACAATAAATTTTTACAACAAAACAACAACACTACAGTATTTGCTAGAGCCAATTGAAAATTAAAAAAAAAAAGTCTTAAAATTGTTACAGTTCTCAGAGTGATTTTTTTTTTTTTTTAAATTTAATTATGTCTCCATGGAAATGTCAGAAAACTCTCTCTGGTCTAAAGTGCAGTTTAAGAGAAGGAAAGACACCACAGAGTAGCCATATAGATTAAGAATATATTAAACTCTCCAGACAACTCCTAATTCTTCATATGCTAGCTGTACTGGATTATGTTTTTCCATGGAGAAAAAAAAAAAAAAAAAAAAA
>VWZK01000562.1:32418-70040 GCA_013396935.1 Baryphthengus martii
AAAAAAAAAAGAAATCCTCATGTTTTAATCATAATGCAAAAATACCAAGCACCAGTATCTTCATGATACAGAATGTTATACCTCTCGCTAATGAAAGTATTTGCAGCCTTTTCCTTATATTTTTCTGTTGAGCATTATGTCCATACATGCACACAAAAAACATCCACAATTTTCTTACATTTTAAAGTGCTTACAGTTTCTTTCAAAACCACTTTTCAGCCTTTTATACACTGCACTGTCTTCCCTTGAGTTCTGGATGAAAGATGAATGAGCCTAGAAAAATAATAAGAAAGAAACAAGGGGAAAAGCAGAAGCCAATGTATGTGCTTATATGTAAGTATATAAACGCAGAAGATGGCTCCCCACTTTCATTTGTTTAACATCAGCGTCCAACATCAGACATTGGCTACATACTTAAAGAATCTGTGTTCCTTGGAACAGCTGGTCCCACCAACAAACTGAGATCCAGGGCTGTGAGTGGCAGTAGGAAATTAGCATAGGGTCATCTCACCTGCACAGAAGAGTCTATGTAGATAAACAAGTTACAGACATAGCCCCCTGGTCCCTTTCATTCTGAAGACTTTTTATTTAAAAATTTTTGTGTAAAGCATTTGCAGGATCCAGGTATGCTACATAGGCAACTGGAATAATCCAATGATCTTTCTGCACCATCTGAAGCAACTGGATTGAAGATCTTAAAATAGTATTCTGTTGCCATTATTTTTAATGCCCATTTTAGTGCAATTCACTTTGAAAGAAAAAAAAAAAGTATTTTAAAATGGCTTCAAAAATGTAAGCGTATCCACTTGGATAAATATAGGCAAAGGTGAAGAAGTCATTACAAGCCTTCATTTTTGCTCCCGCTGATGGCAAAATGTCGGCAAAAGGTTCCCAGCAACACTTCTGAAAATGAATGCTATTCATGCAACTAATTCTTGAATGTGAGAGTGGAAAATTTGGAATTATGTCCAGCTTAAGCAGAAGAAAATCACTGCCCTTTCTGCATCTATATGGAAATTACCGAGCTTTCTTGCTATGCCTAAAACACTGAAAGGTGCTGGCATCACACATACGTCTTTAGAATTGAAATGTCATGTTCACTCTGGGAGAGAAAAGAATCCTCAGGTGCTCATTGCTACTAAAAAGTGTTCCCACAGAAACCAAACCCCAGGCTTTCTCTACATGATCAGCTCTTAAAGGTTAATTAACAATAGTGAGTGATAAAAATTTATAACCTACTTCTTATAATTTTTTAATGGTGAGATTTCCAATCTTTTATCATTTGGCTCGTGCTGAAAAATCAAAGTGCCATCTGTTCATACTTCAAAAAACCCTGGAGAGAAAAAAAAAAAAAAAAAAAGAGGTTTAATATTCTAAAAATAACCCCTGAGAAAAAAAAAAAAAAAAAAGAGATGTTTAATATTCTAAACCTCTTGCCCCATACTGAAGGTACAGAACTCATTCATTTTCCATCCTGTCCCCAAGACATAGATTCTAAGCAACTTTGAAACAAACATCTTTGAAAGTATTCCATCATAAGAGTACTTACAACACTTCAGAAAAAAAAAATAAATCTGAAAAGAGTAATTCAAAGAACATCTTTTACAGCTTGTTTTTGTAACTCAAGATAGATACTCTGGACAATTTTTATTCTACCCTTCTAACACCTTTCTGTCATAGTGTTGACAAACTAAAGCGCTACTTTTGCTTTTTCTTCTTAGTAACTGAGAAATCAGAACTTGGGATCTTACATTTGTTTTATTTTCAAGTATATTTTCTCAATAGCTCTTCACTTGAAATTTCTTAGCGAAATTTTCTAGCATCTTACAAATTCCAGAGCGGTTCTCCTATAGTCTTGTATTCTTAAATGTGTGTATATATATTCTGTCAGCATGGATATTTCCGTCCCATTCACAAGTCATAGCCAGGCAAAAGTTTCCAGTTAGTCAAGCTGAAGGAAGATGTGCAAGCCTGATGAAAACAATTGTATGTCTAGATCTTTGCAACATGCCTACTCATCAGCTCTGTTGCGGAGAAATTTGCCAAGGCAAGGAAGAAAAACATGAGAAGGTAAGGAGTAACAATGAATACAGGAAGATCCACAGCCTTCTTCAATCTTCCCTAATGTCTGTATTATGACTTAGATTAGGTTGGAATGATATTCACGCTCAATCGCCCTGCCCAATGTTTCACAAATGTTTTTTTTAATGTTTTCCAGCTTTCAGAGCTCAAAATTACTTGCAGATGCACATGACTGTGAAGGGAGTATTTATCAGTAGATGATCATTCATGTCTTTAAAATATGGCAAATTTAGTTTCCTTTTGCAGTTTTGAAGAATTAAATGAATAATAGTTTTTAATGCAGTTGTAGGAAGTTGAATTAGACGATAGCAAAAGTGAAATAGAGATGTAATTTTAAAACTCTGTTCATATAATTAATGCTGGAGCTCAAAACACAAAATACATCACTGATCTAGAAAAATTCAAGATTATCTAGGATTTTAAGAATTCTTAAGAATCTTTAAGAATCAAGAGTGTTCATTCAACCCAGGACAAAATCAAGTTCCAAATTGTTCCAGCATCTATTTTCTACAGATTCACCATCAGCTTACCATACCCACATTGGTTGTACAGAACTCTGGGCATTTACTGTCCACGCTTTGTGATGTTACCAATAAAAAAGACAAGTGCTGATCTGCCCATCAAGCAATTATTTACTGCACTGGACTTGCCGGTAGCCGAACTAGACAGTAAGAGTCATACTATTCAATAGAAATTACTAATATGCTGAAGAGATTGACAGAAACAACTCATTTGGTCTGGTGATCCTCTAAAACAAGGTATGACATTGCAATGTGCAAGCATTTATGACATTGCATTCTTACTTTCACATTTTAAGAGTCTTACCACCTGCTATTCTATCTACATATCTCACTGTCGCTACTTCCAAAACAATTTCAAGGAGTGGGTTTTGGGGCACACAAGTCTATATGCACACAGTAAGACAGTTGGCCTCTAACTTGAAACAGTATAACTGGAACCATAGGCAAGGGTCTGCCTTCTTGGTCTCAAGGTTAATATTATCATGCTTTCATACAAAATATTTAGACTTTTTTAAACATTATTTTATAATATATGTGGAAAAGGCTAAATTGTCTATCTGTTCACTCTGTTCAGTTCCAAGCAGCAGTCAGTTCATTCCCCTATACCAAATCATGTAATATGATAACATTTTAATAGCGATCTAGATGGTAATAGTAACATGATCATTATTTTGTAGCTGAATATGCTTTTTTCCTTTAGCTCTCATTCACATTTGTTGAACTTTAAGTCCTTTCAAAACAACAAAACAGATTACAATCCTACATATGAATGTAAGTTTACGCTAAGAGAAAGAGGTGGAGGAAATTACAGTAGGACAGAGATTATGAAAGAAGAAATCATCATATCATAAATCACACACAGAACAGTAGATTTATTATACAAACACAAAAATTACATAAAACTAGTGGCCTTAACACTTGTTCCTCTAGCTTGCAAAACCAAACCTCCTTAATAAGCTAATTAAGGTTTCCAGGACGCTCTACAATTGACGCACAACTTTGTCGTACAAATAAACTCTTACATAAAGGATCCCATATTGTGAACTTTTAAGGTTAAAGTCAGAATTGAACTTTGATTATTTAGGCAATATGCTTTGAATCAATCTGGAAATAAAATCTGATTTTAGGAGATATATTTATGTGTATTGCACAAATCCACACATACACAACAGAAAAGCATCCAGAGTTCTTTAACACTGAGAGAACAGATATATTCTAGTTCATTGCACCTACTCATGGCTTGAAAATGTTCATCTACATTATGACACCTGACTTGCACAAAGACCCAACAAGCAGCATTTGCAAGTTTGTTCTCAAGCGCAAAAAAGAAGGGGTTGTGGCCATAATGCACTGATAGTATTTGAGGAGTCACCACAGGAGGGCAATCCTGATATGACAACAGGAAGGCATGAACCTCTGTGGGCTTTTATGTCCATGATTCTCCCACTTCAACTGACTAGATGTTTGTTGCATATCAGAGATGCGCCTGTATTATCACAGTGCTGATCATGAAAGACTTTTTAACTGAGGATCACTGTTACAGCAGACTTCCCTTTGGCTTCCAGACTTGTTTCTAGACAGTTCAGGGCATGGACAGAAGTAGTACTCCTGGAAGTGCTAGTGCTGGTTCAGCAAGTATCAGTTTAAACTGTATGCATCATTACCCAGACATTGAAAACCATCCACATGGCCATGTTAAAGTGGACGTTTTCAAACACTCAGCGACAGAACGTTCTAGATATCAATCCACAAAGTAGTTAGGATATTGCCATAGGGTTTATAATCAGGAAAAAAAAAAGGAATCCAGACCTCTGCATTCTTTTTCTAATTTTATTAGGCTTGTGAGTACTCTTTTTTATTCACCCTTTTCCAAAACACATGCAAAAATATCTATATGAAAGACCACAAAAATTTTTTATACATTAAGAGTATATACATAAGTACTTTGGGATATAAGTACCTCTCAATGATTGCCCCATTTTTAATCTAGATGTTTTCATAATCAGTAGTGACTTATTCCAAGAGCAGTGGCGATGAGTGCAGAGCAAGGAGTATCATGTACTTATGTTACATATACATCCATGTTCTTAGTGTAGGCATTGCATCCTCAGTATGCTCTTGTGTTAGGCTGCCTACAAACATTGTAATAGATTCCTGATATTCAAATAAACTTTCATAGCTTTTTTCAGTTGATTTGATAATGAAAAAAAAATGTCCCGTTTTGATTTTCACAGAGACTAAGGTGGGTAAGAAGTGCTATTTCTAGGATTAGAATAACAGAAATGAGTTAAAATCAGATACCTCAACACTATTATTGCAGTAACTGAAATATTCATTACACAATGATAGTTGGGTGGTGTTAACTCTCAGAGAATCCATATTAGTTATTTTTAGATCACGAGTACTGGTCCTATTACTGATTTTCAAAATATTAGTAACTTTAAACCCAGCAGTTGTTCAGCAGTGTGTATCTTGTCTGGGTCATTGAAATTCTGATTATGCTTCCAGTCATCATAAACTAAAAATATTTCTCTTGAGCTATTGCAAAATATAATCTCATTTGACAGGAATTACTACTCATTTTGCAGATTCTAGATCTTGGTATATACATCTCCCTCTATTACATATATACAAAGCTTAAGGTGTTCAAAGATATAAAAAACTATTTCAAACAAGAATTACCACCAAAACCTCTTTATCTGGATATGCAAGACAGCTGTGTATGCAGTTTTAAAAACAAAACAAACAAACAAAATCCATCAAATTCAGCATTGCAAGGCATTTCCTTTGACAGCAGAACATATCTCCTCATGCTTTCTTCTGATAAGAAAATAAATCTTCCACCAGGGAGAGACTAATTTTCACAGTAGTCAATCAGTCTGATTTTGTTTACTTAAAATATGTAATTTAGTGATCTGTAGATAAAAACAACGTAATATTTGAAAAAGGATGGTAAAATGGTTTATAACTCTGGAAATCACAAGGAATTACACTCAGTGTAGCTTGCCCTGACCTTGTCTCTACCGTTTCTGAATTCGTATTTATCTTTATTATGTGTTTTCTGCTGTTCTTACTACTTATAGGTATAGTAGTCAAACTAACAGTGCTAAATACTAGCTTTGTTCTAGTTTCACTTTCATTGAAAAAAAGACCACTTTTCCTTATAGACTCAAAAATCAGCTTTCAGGATTTATGATGGTTGTTGCCTAAGGTTTTTCCTCACCTATTTTTCCACTCTTGCTTCTTCAGAATGGCAATAAATCACCCAGAATGACTCTCCTACATATTTCAAAGTTTATGGTGCAGCAAACATCTGCTAGAGTGAATGGTTCAATATCATAGAGACATATGTATACATGACACTGAGAAAATTTCGACTCTGTTCAGTTTGCACACATGCTCAATTATGGTACTTTGATCCCTCTTGGATTTAACCTTTTTCTAAGTCATACCTGTATTTTCTCTTCAAGCTTGCCTTTCGAACTCTGAATTAGCACATAGTCATTTTACACATTGTCATGGGAATGGATCCATCACTGAGCATAAATTGATTAATGGTAGCATCTCAGCTAACACAAAGTATCTGCAGAATTTTTGCACAGAGACAACATTGACAATACAGGTTGTACAAGCAATTTTTCAACACAGCTTGTATAAAATCCCATTAAAGCAATGAAAATAGGAAAGTTACAAACTACTCAATCTGATATTTGGAAAAGTGTGGGATGTAGAGGAAGTTCAGCACGAGTAAATGTTTTGTTTAATTATGGATTTACGTATTAAGTCTCGAATCTTATCTTGTGGATTTTTTCTAGAATACCATTTTTTCTATGCAGTTTTCTTTTGCAGATAGGATAAAATTCAAGAGTCACTAAAAATGAAAATACCATAATTTGAACCTCATTGCGACAGCCAACATGCTTCAACACCAAAAGGGAAATCTGCAACAGATGTCATATGTACGCATAGAGGAGATAGTTTTCCACCCTCTTTATCACTCTCGGCATCTGGGCAGCAACCTCCTAAAAGTTTAATTTCAAGAGGCAGAGGCAGTATGTTTATTTTAGGGACAACAATTTCTGAAACATAATGTTATGTTTTTCTATCTGGCAAGTAGACTGGTAGACATTGTAAATAGCGTTTTAGAGGAAATGCATTGGGTTCTGCTTCTCATGTGTACATTTAAAACACTGTCAGTTCTGTCTGAAGTTATGTTTAGGTACAACTCTTTTTCTCCAAATCCTTCCTTGATTCAGTGGGAGAAGGAGGTAGATAAATTTTCTGATGTTCTACCTGAAGATATCTTCACGACTTTTTCTGGAGAGGAAAATGTGCAAGAGCGTGTATATGCTTCCTATGAGGAAGAACAGGCTTTTCAGAGTGTGAATATAATGAACACTAAAACAGACATTCATTATTGTAGGCAGCAGATCCTGATACTGACTGCGGCTAATAAACACATCCCCTTTTGCAGGGAATAGCAGGACATGCTTTAAATCACTGAAGAGTGCATTTATTTCCAAATTTGGGCAATGAGATTATGAGAACGGTAACAGTAATATCTGTCAGCCACACACTTATGCTTACTAGGAAATGCAGACATTGGGAAGTATCTGTTCCAACACCTGTAAGTAGCTGGAAAGTTTAATTAAATGTGAATCAGAACCACTCTTCAAAAGTGTGGAAACCTTAGTCCTTCCCATTCAGCTTTTCCCTAAGGACATAGATGGGTAGATTAACGATGTGATCAGTCATCTGAAAATACAGATTTGGGCAAAACAGTGAACTGAATGAATTCTAACAACTTTGGCACAGTATGTTGAAAGGAATGAGTAAAATCTCTAAGATTTAAATATAGCACCGGCTGTTTGCACTGTCCATTGTAACAAGTGAGAGAACCCAGATGTTCCCATCTGTGGCCAGATATTTTGCCGAGAGCTGCACCGTTCCTGTTGGTATGTTTCATTCATTCTGTCCGAGTTAGATACAGGCAAAATTTAGTCTGAAAATCTCTAACCATTTAAGAACATCTTTACAAAGAAGGAATAAAACTCATAGCAATTTTGAAGTGCACATACAAGAGTTCATTTTAGGCATCCAATAAAGATACAGTGGATGAGGTACGTAGTGTCTGCTTCTATGAGACATTTCTACTACACAGAGATTTTCTCTGAGCTGGTAAACAAGGATGAATTACCCTGAAGGAAGAGGAAAAACTAAGGATTTTTAAAATACAGTTAAAAGGAAGCTATATTGATTTTCAGTATTTCTGCAGACCTCCTAAGGGAGGTTGGTAAAATTGCAGACTTCATGTAGTTTGTCTGCCTACAGTTAGCACTAATGACAATAAATAATTTCCACTCCTTATAATGACATCCTGGAAATAGCCATGGGCTCTTTAACAGTTCTTCTTACACAAAAATAAATATAGATTTGAACAGTATTTATTTTTTTTTTAATCTGAGTTAATTAATACAATTACACACAAAACCAAGAAAAGGAACCAAAAGGATGGAAATTTTCCCTTGGAATTCATTTTCTCAACTGGCAAAACATAGATTAGGCAAAAGAAAACAGTGACATATAAACAGCTTTGCTTATATCCTATGTCTTCTAGCAATAGCTGTCAGGTCAGCTGTGCTATCCTCCAGCCTGAACCTCTAGAGAAAAAAAAACACCCAACACATAAGGGCTTTTATAGAAGCCACAACAGTAAAGACAAATAATAATACTTGTTTGGCTTACACAAGACTTGTTCGCAAGAGATTGTTCTTCCGGGGCTGAACCAAAGCAACAGTTTAGCCCTCTCAAGCCTAGAACTGGATTAAGATGGATTTTGCATCTCTACTGCTAGCCTCCTGAAGGAAAATAAGGACACAGCTGTCCAAGACCTGTCAGTGAGAACTGCCATACCAGCAAGGCTGAAATAGCTGCTGTCAATAGCCTACTTTTTCAACCACAAGAGAGAAAGCAGAGAAACAAAATATAGCATGCATGTAAAGGAAGGTTAACCAATTTGAAAATGTGCCAGCCATGTATCTTTGTGTCAGGAAAAGCAAACCGTATCCTTCACTGCATTAGGAGGAATGTTGCCAGCAGATCAAGAGAGGTGATCCTGCCCCTCTCCTCAGCACTGGTGAGGCCACACCTGGAATGCTGCACCTGATTCTGGGTTCCCCAGTACAAGAGAAACATGGATATAACTGGAGAGATTTTCGCAAAGGACCATCAAAATGATGAATGGCCTGGAGCATCTCTCATGTAAGAACAGTTTTAGAGTTGCTCTGTTAGCCTAAAGAAGGCTCAGGAGCATCTTACTAATGTGTAGATAAACCTGAAGGGAAGGTATGTAGAAGACAGAGCCAGGCTCTTCTCAGTGGCAACCAGGGGCAATGGGCACAAACTGAGATATAGGAGGTTTCCTCTGAACATCAGGAAACACTTTCTTTCTCTGAAGCTGACTGAACACTGGTACAAGTTGCCCGGAGAGGTTGTGGAATCTCCCTTCTCGGAGATATTCAAAAGCTGTCTGAATATGATCCTGGGCAACTGGTACTAGATAGCCCTACTTGATGCAGGGGCATTGGATGAGATGACCTCCAGAGGTCCTTCCGACCTCAGCCATTCCATAATCATGATTCTGTAACTCTTGCAGTGTAAGTGTAACAATGACTAAAACATTTTCATTCGAAAACACTGATTTTGGTCAGATTCACAGTGGGGAAACAGTGGAAGGCCCAGCAACGAAAGGGAGGGCTGCCACCCATCTCCAGCCACAAGGTGTTACACCAGGCAGTACTATCTAAAGAGAACTGAAAATAGTAAGGCCTGTTTCCACAGAAATCCACACAACAAGGACAAAGGTAATCCAGGGTACAGTTTACACACTGAGACCCAGAGGGACTAATGACCCAGTACATTAAGATTAAATGGTTAAATTCAATACTCATTTCTCATTCAAATACTGGCATTAGAAAGAATGAAGCATACCAAATAGTTGTATTTTTAACTGCTGTATGTTCTAGGAAATAGTAGTCTTACTTTTAGGAGAAAAACATCCAAAATTATTTGGTTTATGTCTTGCCTTCAGAGTATATACAGCACATTATGTCTTTGAGTCTTGGGTTTTGTTGTGGATTTGGGGTTTTGGGCGGAGGGGAAAGTAAAAGTACGTAGTTTGCATCCTTGAAAAATAACTGCAGAAATTACTCGAATGTTCAAAATAACTACAATCATTTTTACAAATAGTATTTTTCCTTAAGCATTTAAAAAAAAAAATCTCCTTAACAATATATGTACCTAAGAAGCTAGTCTGTCTTCAAGACGTACTTTGAATGTCTTGGTTCAATTACAATGCTTTCCTTCTCTTTCTAATTGTCTAATTACTGATGTGGCCACAACGGCATTTGAAAGCCTTACATAGAGATTTAGGTATTTTTAAAATGAAACAAAAGAAGAATCCATTATTGAAATAAACTTTGTCAATTGTAATGAAATTGAAATGGAAGTTATTTCAGTAATGTGGAAATTTTAAACTTCTCTCATATAGTCTACTTATAACTTCTACCAATGTAGAATCCTAATTTTACCTCCCAAGGCTGTGAGGTCCTTAGAAATTCCTGTTGCTCGCTTCCACCTGTACCCAGAGTACTAACGATAATTTCACAGCATTTATTAATGCCCCATTTCCTAAAGACCTAGAGGGAGAAATAACTTCTGGAGCATGTATGATCTTTCACATTTATGTTGCTTCTTAATTGGTTTTAATTAAAATCATCATCTTCTAACCATGTGATGGACCAAGTGCATTTCTTCAGGGGCTCATCACCAAACCTACCCTCACATTAATTGATTCTAATTGGAGATATCTGCAAGGAAATCACAGAAATTTAATCATCATCTTCCCAAACCAACTCACATTGGAAATTCAATGTTACATAGGCTATGCCTGTTCAGGGTGCAAGTAATACTTAGCTTTTAGGACTGTCAATCTAAATCCATAACAGGACAACAGGAAGCTCTGTGCTTTCAGTAAAAGTGGTCGACATTTCAAATCATATTCAGTTCATTTGCAAAGGAAAGGACCATTAATTTCCTAAACATCCTTCATGGGCACTGAATAAACTACATGTTATGAAAGCATACTTCTGGAACCAAAAGCACAATCGTTTTCAGGAAGACACTATGCCTGGAGAATGTGGCACTCTGGGCTCTGTACACAGTACCTAGAAAGATAAATTAGACAAGCAAAGGAATGCCAACAATTTTACTTGCTCCTCGAACCACCTTGGGAGACAGAGCTTTTGTTTGATATCCATCTGTTTGACCTGTCAGAATAAAAAACACAGCAGCCATAGCGGATGTAAGTCAAAAAGAAAATATTACTGACAGTGACATCTTTGTCAGGAAGGACGACCTTCCTGCTGAGAGATTTATGCTAATTACCTGGAAATTCACAGCTGTTGAGTATCAGCCCCAAGCTGTTTAAAAGGAAATCTTCATATTTTACCAAAAGAAAAAAAGTGTTATGGTAGTATCTACCACTAAATCTGCCTTCAAAGCAAAAACATCATTGGTTACGCTTGAACTCAATTTAACTCCATCCAGACTTTTACATTCACCTACAGTACAGCTGATGCCTCACAAGAAGAAACATTTTGCTAAAAATTAACAAGCTCCCCTGACTTGCACTTCATCATGTATTTATCGGAAACGTTTCTTTTTACCTTCAAAGAGATGCTTCATCTAGAAGACAATTTTGTGCACTTGAGAAACCAGAGTAAACTTAATAATGTTGAAACTAGCAACAAGATCCTATACCCAGAGTTTAAAAAGGTAATTACAATGTGAGTAGTGGCTTGTCAAGTTTAGTTTCCTTGACTAAAGAGCAGATGATATTTGTGTACTCAAAATAAGGGAATCGTACGCTCTTTGTTTCAGCTATAGGAATGGACCTTTAGCCCTAGTTTCAAGTCAAACTGGGAAGGCAGTTTTGAACTTGCAGTACATCACAAGATTCAATTTTCTCCAGGGAGAAACTCTAGCTGGCTGTCATAGGCAACATGTATCTTAAGAGGGGTGCAGGGAGGGGGGAAGGTAAGGTGGGTGTGAACACCCACCAAAAGCACAACTTCTAACCTCTCAAGCAAAGCCTATATGCTTGCTGCAACTAGGATGGGCTGATGGCATATTTTATGGTGTATTTTGACAGCATCTAAACAAGAGCAGCATATCCTAAATTCTTCAATTCATTAAAAAGAGATGAGACAATCACAGATTAGAAAGCTGATCACACATTGTACTTCTGAACATAGACTGTCTATAGAGGGAAAAACCAAGGACCTGAGGTTCTGTAAAGTAAGCTGAGGCAAAAAGGAATGTTTCCCAACAAAAGATTGTCTAGAAAAGAAGAGGAGAGCTAGGAGATTCAAAGAAAATCATTTGTGCTGGGAAAAAAAAAAAAAAAAACAACTAAAAATGAAGGATATATGGAGACAAATGTCAGGGATGCCCATAAACCTTGGTCAGTAATGCCAGAGACTGTGCACAACCGTGAGCAGTCTCACTGTAGGAACCACAACTTTCTGCCCAGCCTCCCTGGCCCAGTGGCAATCTCTTTGCCCAGGTCTCACCTTCCTTTACTGGCAATATCATACTGCGAGCTCATGCTCAAGCAAGTGAGCTCACACAAGATCTAGTCAAGCAAGGTAAAATCTCCCATCTCATCTGCTCTTGAATAAATGCCAATATCTAGATCCACTGTAAATTTACTCTGCCTAACCCACGACAAGCCATTTTCTAGCACAACTCCAAATCTTATTCCTTTTTCCTCTTCTCTCAGCCCCAGCCCTCAGTTTACTTAGGAAACTGTTTTCCAGTTCCCCAGAACTGCTGCTCCAGGTTTCCTTTCTCACAATTAGGCTGGACAAGGAAACCTAACCCTTCCCAATCCATCCCTGATGCATTTTTTTTTATTATTTCTGCAGCCATTAACTTGCTTCAGCATCTTCTTCCAATCTCAACTGCACTTGTAGCTCTTGGCTTACTCTGACAACCTTAACCAGAAGCTTACTCATGGATTAGCTGCTCCATGGTATCCAAGAACTGAGTCAGTAGCAGCTCTGACTTTTAAAGCTGGTGGTGTTGTCAGCAAAAAGATTTGCATGCACATACAAGAAATCTAAGCTAATGCTACTGCACAATACAAGAATATACATCATTCATTATTAAGATAACACTAACAGGACAAGAATATTTAGTTGTTATACATTGAAAAATAGAAACCTGTCCATTAGATGGCAAAGAGATTTGCAACATTCTTCCATGCACCTCTTTTCACATTGAAACCAACGGCAATATACCTGTCTCTGTGAGCCTGGAGATACCCAAAGTCCTCACTACTGTAATGACACATCAGCGCAAACAATTAGTAGTAAATGCATTCATATCCACACACCTGTATGTACTTACATGGAACTGTATTTCAGGTTTTACCACCTTTTTTGTGTTATCGCTTGTTATATATTGCCTCTACTACATCACCCTGTTACAAGTTATTTCCACAGCATCAGGTCAATATGAAGAGAGAAAAAAACCACTTTGGCAAAGTTTCAAAGTCACCAAAATAAGAGATACCCCAGTAATTTGTTTTCAGACTCGCACAAAAGGTGTTGTACATATACGATTTTTTAATGTATATATACACTTACATAAAAGCAAGTCTTATACCATCCTGGAAAAGAAATGAGTACTTTTAAGGACAGTATATTTTTATAGATGAGGAATTAGCATGCCTGTGAGTCTAAAAATTCTGAAGATGACTGCAGCTGGTAAAAAAAGTGGGAGAAGTTACTGAGTTCTAATCCCCGTTGATTTACTTTACTATTTCATCTTTTCATTTCCTATTGTTCCTATGTGCAAGAGCCACGTTTTTTCCTGCTGTCTTGTCCCACTCAGTGGGTGACAAGGGAGGTGAATCATTATGATCTCTCAAAAGAGGCTCTCCTTGCATGGCAGGGCCACAGAGGCGGTAGAGACACGACAATGACTCAAAGGAACAATACGAAACACTTTACTGGTTTTCCCTAAGAACAATCAATAAATGGTGCAGAAAAGATGTTTTGACATAGAAGTCATTTTCTTATCAATTACTTTAAGACACAGCTAAGTATCAAGGAGAACAAAGAAAAAGTAAGTAGAAAGAAGAAAAGATAGGGAAAGAAAGAGTAAAAAAAAAAAGAAGATAACACCGCCTTTAAATCCACAGCTATCTCACAGGATCAGTACAAATCTTGAGTTCTTTGGTGGTGAGTGCACACAGATCAATGTATTAATGATCCTTTATACACTTGAGAGATGGATGGCATCCCCAATTTTCATCAGAAGCGCCAATTTGCACGAGAACCTTCTAGTGTGGTGTCTGCTATAGACCTCTCCTTGGTACAGTCACAGCGGTTAACAGAAGAAATTAACTCAGGCAAAAGACACCAATCCTGCCTACACAGAACTTATCTCTTCCTATTGTTAATTTATGTGCAAGGAGCCACTGGAGGAAGACAAAGCCACTGAGGGCCACTGACAACTCCTCTTTCCAGAAAGGCCTTGCTCAGTCTCAGTTTAGATCTTATCACCACACAAAATCTGAGACATTAATAGTCAAGATCCTACACCTGCCTAATGTAAAAGTTAAATGGTCTAAAGATGTCATAAGCCTCAGTTTCTAGCATAAATTAATCTTTCTGAAGATAAAATAAAATGAAAAAAAATCATTTTATGGTTTGTTTTTGTAAACGGATCGAAGACTTTTTTTTCTTGATGCCTTTTATAAAGCATTGAACATTTTCAGCTGCTTCTGCAGTGGTGTATGGTTATATATAGGTAACATCTTTTCTAATTCCACTCTCAGTAAATTGCACGCATTCTGCGATGAAAGGGTAAAATATTGTTTTTAAAAGTCAAAATTCAGATGTCAGTAGCACTGTTCTTTTCATGTTGTGGCAAAAGATACTTCTCCACCAGGAATCAAAATCCTGATGTAACATTGTCAGATTGCTTGAGCTTTGTAAATTGATTGGCTTTGTAAACATCCATTTACTTTTTAGAATAGACTCTCCCATTTTTGTATGGCTTCTTTTTCCATCAGCTATCTTTTCCCCTTTTAGTAGAGTTTCTCTAACAAAGATCAGGATTTAGATCATGTATGACAGCATAATTAATATGCATTCAGAATAATGAGCATATATTTACCACCTAAGGTTATTTTCCACTTTCAGTAATTTCTCATTCCAGTTATAAACAAAGCAAACACTGTGGAGGGGTTAGGAAGGAACATAACTCTACTTAGCACCATTTAGAGCACCTGTTAGTGTCTTTAAACAAAATGCTTTTTTAAAGCAGAGTTCAAAGAAATGGAATAAGCTATCATTTCAGTAAGGAACTAATACCTCTAGAGAAAAAGGTGAAAATCTTCGCTCTTTCAACAATTTAAATGAAAACGCTCAATGAGATGAGATCTTGGAAAATATTAAGGCTTAAAAGTATAATCCCAGGCAGACTTGGCTATAACTTCAAATCACTTTTACCAGTTTGCATAGCCAGTCTTTCCTATATATTTCAAAAAGCATTTTAGGAAAAAAGCAACAAATTAGAATTTTTTTTAATCAAGTACTATATTTGTTTTATTATTCACCAAAACTTAAAATTTTAAGTTGTGTTACACAGAGCAACATACCCAAGCAATCATTCCTCACCACCTCTGAAAACTGATTTAACCTGCTGCCAAAGCATTGCATGTTTCACTTATTTCATTCAACAGTGAAAAACTATTTTCGGTACTTTGCACTGCCTTCTGTATCTCTGTAAATGAGCTATTGCATGGAAAAGAACTAGGAAAAATAGCTACAAATAAATAAAGCACTATTATTCCATTCATTCTCTTATTTATAGCCTGTAGCTGTAAATAGAAGCCTTTGTTGCAAAAGCACAGTGAAGCAGATATGCTAAAGGTTATTGCAGACTAAAGGCTAAAATTTGTCACTGTTTTAAATTAACATCACTTCACTGAAGGCAGAGCCATGCCAATTTCAAGAAGTTGAAAACATGATATATAATTTGAAATTATTCTGTTAAAGTCTGCGCTTACAAGGCAAGGACTCTGCAAGGCTTTTGCTAGTTCCTGAATGAGTAGCCCCTGTAAAACTTCATAGAGCACAATTTTTAGTTAAAATATCAGTTTACAAACTTCCTTCTCTTAGTGTTATTTATATGAAAGATAGCCTGCTAAAATTTAGAATGACTTTTGAGTTTGTCTACAGTCCTGATGACTACATCAGGTTATTATTTCCAGCTGCTGTGTTGCCGGTTAATAACGAAGAATTAACTACAGCTACTGGAGTGACTGCATTGGTGGGAAAGGGAAAAGCAACAGATGTCATATGGTGTGTACCTTGACTTCTGCGAAGTGTTTGACCTTGTCTTACAAAACATCTTTTTGTCTAAACTGAAAATATATGGGTTTGATGGATGGACTATTTGACAGATAAGGAATTAGGTGGATGGCCATATCCAAAGAGTTGCAGTTATCTGTTCAAAGTCCAAATGAAGAACAGTAACTCTCAGAGGTCTTGTCAGGACCAACACTATTTACTATCTCCATCAGTAATATTGTGGTATTGAGAGCATCCTAAAAGTAAGTTTGTGGATAACACCAAGCTGAGTGATGCAGTTAGTAAGCTTGAGAGAAGAGATGCCATCCAGAGGGACTTCACCAGGCTGGAAAAGTGGGCCAGTGTGAACAATTGTGGGCCAATCCTCAGTATCAGTACGGACTGTGTGATGAATGTATTGCAAGCAGCACTGTAGACAAAGACTTGGGGAAAAAAGTAGATTAGAAATTGCACATGAGCCAGCAATGTGCTCTTAGAGCCCAGAAGGCCAGTTGTATCCTGGCTGTATAAAACCCAGCATTTTCAGAAGGCTGAGGGAGGTGATTCTCCCCGTTCTCCTCTCATGTAATCCCACCTGGAGTACTGCACCCAGCTCTGGGATTCTCAGTATAAGAAAAAGACATGGATCTGCTCAAGTAGATCCAGAGGAGGGCTACAAAAATGGTCAGAGTGCTGGAACACCTCTCATATGAAGAACAGCTGAGAGTTGAGACTGTTCAGTCTGAAAAAGAAAAGGCTCTGGTGAGACCTTATTGCAGCCCTTCAGCAATTAAAGGGGGCTTACAGGAAAGGTGAAGAGAGGCTTTTTACCAGGGTCTGTAGTGATAGGACAAGAAATAAATATTTTGAACTAAAAGAGGGTAGATTTAGATTAAAGAACAGGACTTTTTTACTGTGAGAGTGATGAGACACTGGATCAGGTTGCTAAGAGAAGTTATAGATTCCCCATCCCTGGAAGGTATTCGAGATCAGGTTGGATGGGGCTTTGAGAAACCTGATCTAGTGAAAGATATCCCTGTCCCTGGCAGAGGGGGGTTGAACTAGATGATGTTTGAAGGTCCCTGCCAGCCAAACCATCCTAATTATGTGGCTTCTTTAACTGAATAATCTAAACACTTTATACTGCTTAGTTATGGGGTTTTTTATTAACTTAATCATCCAGGTCTTTATAGAATCCTTAATGATTTTTCATACAACTTTTTGCACTCCCTTCTGCACTGAACATGCTCTCCATGTGCAAGTGTGGGTTTTTTTAATATATATTAAATTATCTCTATATATAAACATCCCCATGTGGTCTGCAAACAAACCTTATTTCTGCTCATCAGCACTGACATTTATGTTTATTTTTATTCACAACATATTTCCCTGCTTATAGGTCACTGCCTGGCACCACAGCCCACTCAGCACCATCTCGCAACAGCTGTTCTGCCATGCCTGAGAGAGCTGGCGTTCCAGACAGGAGAAACTTCTGTCTTTTCAAGTTTTTAAAAATAATATTCTAGAATGAATTAAGAAAGACAGATAAATTAAGCATCTACCATCACCAGGTGTTTGTTTTGCTGCCCAGACCTTCATGATTCAATATTACAGAAAAAAATATGTAGGTCTAAGAAAATGTAAGTATTATTTGGAACTGCACAAAGTTGAGATCTTTTACTTTAAAAGTACAGGTCCCAGCTTGAACTTTCAGGGTTGTAAAACAGAACTTTTATTCTACATAATAATATAATACTCAATTGAAAGTTGTGTGCAAAATATGGGCCAAAAAAAAGAGTTTAAACTGTGGCCTTATCATAGGTATCATCTGGAAATTGGCACTCAGTCTTTAATCTAAGATTATAACATTTGATATATCTGTGACTGAAGAAAGGACAAACATATGTATGCACAGTGTTTTGGCAAGAATTAGCAGCTATCTAGCAGTGTTAAGTAGAACTGACTGACAGCTTCTGCCTTTCAACCACATAGTTTTGTACCAGTGCTATACAGGGTCAAGTCTCAAAGAGAACAAAGTATATAGGATCTGCAATAAGAAGTCATATCTTCTCTTTCTAGATGTCCTACAGCATCCAGATGTTGTCTCCCACAATTGGCTTAATATTCTTCTCAGATTTCTCACCACATCTTCATAACACAATGACAACGAGCAGGAAATACATACTTAACTTCCCAAAAGTTTGCTTTTCACACAAGCACTTAAACACAAATGAAAAACACTAGCCCTCTCTTATCCACAGTGGTGGTTATATAAATAATCTATTGTTTACAGTAATCAGTAATCATGTAAAAAAAAAATTCAAATCAGTCATAAGAGGAAGTACTTCCATCAGCCAGACTGGAAGACAGTCTCCCATCCTGTCTGATGTACTTATTTACAATAGGTGCTTTAAATTTCTATGAAGATTTATCTGTTTCTATTGTTTGAAAAACAAAAACGCACCTGTTTTATCAGTCTTCTAACGTAACACATCAAAAACATGGGAACAAGCACCCAAAAGAGTACCAAAAAAAAAAAAAAAAAAAAAAAAAAAAAAAAAAAAAAAAAAAAAAAATCAAGATACACAAGGAATATTGTAACTAATTAGTTTATTCTGATCACAGTCCAGGCAAACTTCAGGAGCTGTTTTGTGTGTGGGTCAGCTCATAGCTAATACAAGTTCTGCCCAGACATGCAAACTGTGCTGTTATGAAATATTAATTCACATAACTGACAATTAATTTTTTTAACATACAGGTCAGTGATTTAAAGCCATTCCACCTTATTAGTGGACAGAAATTGTTTTAATTTATGATCTATTGAGTGGCTTTTCTGAAGCATGCCAGTGATCTCTACTGAATTCAAAGCTAGTGTGTCTGTACCACAGCACTCTTTTGGATGCCACTGGACAAAGCATCTTCTTCCCAGACCCGGGCAGAACAGATATTTTAGATTTCTCTTTCCCATTAGTAGCTCTTACAAGTAAGATAAGGTATATATGAGTGAAATACATGTACAAAGCTGTTACCGAAGATGTCCAATGTTCCAAATGGTTTCAGAGGAATATAAAGCACAAAGGCACAGATTCATCACAGTTACCTGTATGGCATCCAAGAATTCAGCAGCCATGGGGATTGTTACCACCATCATTCCTACATTCATGTGAGACACAGTAGCAGGCCCTTCCTGGCCCTCATCTGATTTCAACTGTTGTTGTGGTATCAGGGTAGCACCAGATCTTTGCAATGCCTTGAAAACTTTTTGTCAGTCTCCAAGTTCGCTTTAAAAACCTGTCTACACAGGAGCACGAATGAAACTGTCTAATAAGATTTAATGATTTCCTAACTCTATTTTAAAATGTTTCTTTAATAGAATATCACAATACATAATCTTATAACAGGCATCTCTTAAGGCTTGTTAAAAGCCTTCGATAGGCTTGTTGTTTTCCCAGAAAGTGGGAATAGATATGTTTTCCAAGTTTGACTGCCTTCAGTCTTCTACCATTTAAACCACATTTAAAATTACATCAGCTTTATGTCAAGAACTGGAATAAGATAAACATACAGCTTTTTGTACTCAAATCAAATGGCAGAAATATCTGACTCAAGAAAACAGTTAGAAAGATAGTTTTTCTTAACCTTGAAGATCTTCAAAAACAAAAGAGAAAGGGAAGAGAGTATATAAAACCAGAATTACAAAACACTGATAATTAGGTATATAACAAAGGAAACAGCAACAGAGTTACTTGAATTAAGAATTGCCTCAGTGGGAGTGTGTTCAGGTTGCCTCATCTCCACCTATGGCTTTTCTTCCAGGAAACATTCAATTTTTATTAATACTGAAGCTAGCTGATCTGGGCAAGTCAGAGTCAGATTTGCTTTCAGCAAGTACTGTGTGACTACTAATATTATATGGGCTGTGTTAAATGGCACTTCTATGTCAGTATCTACTCAGGGCTTCAGATGTACCTCTGAGCTGCTTGAAAGTGAGACAGACAAATCACTTGGCTGCTATTTCTGATACAAACCCCTCTCCTGATACATAGCATCCTTCAGGTACAGAAAGGGAAGGTCCAGATATCAATAGTATTCATTTCTTGCCCGTAGCTTGAGCTGATCCCAAAGATCACCATTAAATGCCAGCAAGTGTGAAGCACTGACACCCTGTACATATCCCCACATGCCTGCTCATAAGCACCACAAGAAGCCAAGACAACACAATTGTGGTACAGGTGCCACAAAGTACTAGGCCTCTAAATAGGACCTCTGTGCAACTCCATCATATCAAAGGTGTCAATACACCTCTTCATGGAAAAAAAGTACTGACTTTGTAAAATTAAGTTGGAGAAGAATTTTCCATTACCATACCATAGAGAAATACAAGTCTCAGAGGCTTGAAATTGCCTACAGATTTTATAATACACCAAAGTGCTTTTTTCAGGTCTTCAGTATTTCAACAGCTGTAGTTTTGTTTTGACCTAAGTCGACTGCATTTAAAGCACGGTATTTATCTTAATACAACATAAAATAGATTCATCTCTCCTGTGTGTGAGAATGCAGGATTCACAACACCACATAGAACATAAGGCAAAGAAAGAACAGCCTGAACTGAGTTATTAAAAGAGGGAGGTGACAATGGCTGCTGGGCAGCAAAATATTTGAGATTCATCTTTTGCTATAATCTCTGTCCTAAGAACTTGCAAGTCTGCTGTTTCTCACCTATTGTGTTCTCATTTGACAGTCTCCCATCTGCTTTACTCCTCAATTTTCTGATGCTCTCACACCTGTTAGTTCATCTGCTCTCTCCTTTGTCACTGTTTTGAATGAGTGATGTTGAGCTTAATATGGAAAAAATAGACCTCTTCTTCTCACATCAGCCCCTAATGCATTTTTTCATTCCTTTTGGCAAACTCTCTATTTTCCCCCATTATTTAGAGCACAACAGCAGCACAACAAAGCCTTGTGCTCTCCCTCATATCTCATTCACTAAATTTTCCCCAGTACAATGGATATCTAACACCTTTATTTCTGTCCAATGGCTTTTAGCACTCATCCATACTCTAAACATTACAACTTCATCTCCGTACTCATAGCATTGCTTGATGGTAACTCTAACAAACATCTGTTCAATCACCCTCTTTGTTCAAACTACATCCTTCCTTCAAACCTCTACAGTACATTCCTCCACATTACCGTATCGGATCAGGTCTGGTCTTAAAGGCTTATCATCCTAAATTATTTCTTGGACCTTGCCTTCTGTCACAACAACTTAGTCAGAAATGCCTATTTGTCTCCTCCTCCTGCTACTTTTCACACTTCCTCTGTGCTGCCCACTCTGCAAAGAAAAAGCCTTCTCACTCCAATATGCCATCCCTCTCCCACACACAGGCATTCTCATTCAAATTCCTCCCAAGACCTGTTTTTGCTGAATCTTAAATAAGTCACATTTCTTCTACCCCAATATTTAGCTGAGAGGGTGATGAAGATCTGAAGGGCAAATTTATCTACAAGTCTGCTCTTATTTCCATTTTCTTTGAGTTTTTCCTTGTAGTCAGCTTCTCATAAAATCACTGCTCCACCCTCATGTCCTCTGTGAACGATGCAATTCTCACCTCTTCTGTGCAGTCACTACTTTGCCAATATATATCTCTCTCTAGAAGACATACTTCTGTCATGCTGCTTATTCTCTCTCAAAACCAATTTGTGAATTAGTTAAATTGTTATAGAGCTCACTCCCACCACTGAAATTCTCAAAAACCAGAGACAATTCCCCACTTCTGTGGGGAGATACAGCGTGTATTTCAAGCCAATTATGTGTACATTCTCTCCTGCATTTTTGCACTGTATAGTTACTAAACTTTCTGTTTAAGAGTCAAACTTCTTACATAATCCATAAGACATAACACAAGAAACAAGTCAAATTAGATTCCAAACTGCAAAGGTAAATGCTTTTAAAAATCAGACCCATAAATGTTCCAGAAAGACAAACAGAAACAGGCAAATATTCCTTCTCTAAAGGGTAGACAGTGGGATTAAATTAACTAACTATATGTTTAGTTTCATACAGGAAGAAAATGCTTTAGTAAGTGATGAGCTGATCAATGAGAAGTAATACACCACTGGACTGCAAAGTACAGACTATGGTTTTTTTTCAGTCATCCAATGTGAAAGCTGCTTACGTCTACAAATAGCAAGTGGAAGAAGTCCATTCTCATTTGAATTGTAAATGCACAGAGTCTACTCCCACAACCAACACCAAGAGTAAACCCGATATAGCAATTCAGAACAGATTTCCTTGCTGCAGCAAATTCAGTGCCTGCTGTCACTGCAGCACTTCAGAGAAGCAAGTCTGAAGTGCTACTCAACTGACAACTTCAAACTAGTTTTAAAATAGGAAGTCTTAAATATTACAATTAAAATCCAGTAGTTAAGTCTATTGTTTCTGGAAGATCTCTCTATGACTTCTCTATGAATTTCTTAATTAAAACTAGTTAGAAACTACTTGCCTGTTTAACTTCACCAAGAATAATTAGTGTGAATTACTTCGGTCATCCCACAAGCTCTCTAGAGAGGTACAGAAGGGGCTGCTCCATGAGCATACACTGCTGCTATTTCCTGGATGAAGATCCATTGGAATTTAATACAGACCAAAGAGGGTGCTCCAAAAGAAAGGATTCCATTAATGTTTTAATCACATGCTGACTTCAGAAAGGTTATTTTGTCTATATTTCTCTTTGATCCTGGCTATAAATAAATGCCGTTAGTTCAGTACTCCTGGATTTTAGCTCGGAAGAGCTGTTGAGACCTTATTTAAAGGAATTGCTCTGATTTTTCACTTTGCAATGAAAAGAAGTGTAACAGGACTGAAAAATCAACAGCATTGAATGCATTTCCTTACGGAAATAAATTCTGAATGTTTTCCTCCACTTTTAAAAGTGTCATTTGAACAGCATCTCACAAAACACCTAAAAAAAATTTTGTTTATGCTCAGAAATCATTGGTATCTCATAACAGCTATTAAGTTGATATTACCTGAGTTGATATTACCTACGTCAATACAAAGGAAAGCATTCCATTTTTCTGCAGCCATTGCACTGCTTTTACGAGGTCTTCATGAAAAAAACACATGGATTCGGATTCAATACACATATCTAACCTCATTTTCACAGAAACACTCAGAAGTAACATAGCTACTCTAAATCAAAACTGCTACAAGATGGGATTTAGCTTCATTTAATTGCTATATAGTCCATTTAGATACACTCAAGCATTTCAGTAAGACATACCATTTCTCACGGAGAAATGTGAAGCACATTTTCCAAGTTGGTATTTTATCATCAAAATGAAACTGTCTGCCATGTATAAGCTGCCCACCTCATAACTCCCTCAGTAATGTGGTGAGGCTGCAAGATGTTTTCAAAGACAAAATGTCAGGAGAACTGTCAGAATGATTCACTTATCTGTTGATCCTCTTCCTGACCAGGTCTGACACACCTCTGAAAATCACGGAAAAATGCCATAATCCTAATGAGATTTTCTAGTAGCATAAATTATCTTCAGAGGGAGACAGTACAGTTCCATAATTAGCATCACCACACTGGAATAAAGAGATCAGAAACCTCAACAATTCATTTTAAAAATTGCATATGCCTACTCACATCAATTTGCAGTGAACAAGCATTTGTTATGATTTTTTTAATTAAAAAAAAAGGATTCAAGCAACAGGTTGCTACTTATTTTAAAGACTCAGCATGGAGTTTTTCATGAGCTGACTGGCTCTTAACATGAGCTGAAAGCAGCAGGCAATGGAGTCAAAATGACCTGAACTTCTTTCTCCTCCCAGCATGTGGTAATGTTAAACGTAAAAAAAAAATAAAATGCTTTTGAACCAATAACATTACAACAACAAATCTGTTACTGTGATCAAAGGTAGACAACTTAAATCTAAACAAAGGAGGCTCTACAGCTCCTCAAGTACTCTGACTTCAGTGCTGTTGGGAAAGACACCAAGGAAAGTAAGGTTATAGCTCCTTTTCCACCATTATTTCTTGGAGTTTATGGTTATACACAGGGTGGAAGGTTTTGACAGAGAAAGCAGCATTAAGTAGGTAGAACACTGATTGTCAGCATCTTTTTTGAGGGACTAGGGATTTGTGACTTTTTACCATGTGCTAAGAAATTACTATATGGTGCCCGAGTCACATGAGATAATTTGATTGCCTTTGGCTCTGGTGTGGGGAGCTAAGAACATACCCATGAACTTTTAGCTGTCTCCCTAGCCCAAATAATTTGATCTTGATGGGAGCTCATTAATAAGGACAGACCAGGCTTCCACTGGAGCTAAGACTTAAAATATTCAGCTTTATTAATAAAATGAATCATTTGGTTTATTCTTCTCTACAGTGGTTTAGGCTATTAGCTAGGCACACACTGGAGGACAGCACTCGGCATCAGTGACACACCACGGCCACATTGCTGATGTTACAGACTGCACGTTTGTACAAAAGCATTGTATAACATTGCTCATGGCAACAGAGACAGCAAAATCTGTATCACATGCCTGCAGTCACATCCTGTAACCATCAGAACATGAGGAAACAACAAGAAGTTGTCAGACAACTACTGCCACAGCTCATCACATAAACAAATGCTGCCTGGTGTTGCAGTGGATCTCTTATCAGAAGGATTATCCCTACCACATAGACTCAAATGACTTTGATCTGTTGAACAATGCATTTGGCTCAAATTCAAAAGGGAAAATACGTCTTCCCTTCAGCTCCGTTATGTGTAAAGGAGTTATAACCAGGACTTCATAAACCTTTCTATTGGCCTTTTACCATTGCAGCAAGAACATTTGGCATCAACATTACCAATACAGCTTCTCTATTACCTTGTGCATCACTCTGAAAACACTTGTAGACTAATAATAATACAGTTTTTCCTACCAAAGAACATTCTCAGCTCCAGTTTCACAGTTATCCCAGTGCTAGCAATTCACTCTATGTTGCACGAGCTTGGTAAAGACTGCATGCAAGACTTGCTCCCTGGCTGATGTAAACCTGCAGGAGATTCATACCCTATTCAGGAGAAAAATTATGAGCTGTAGAAGTGTACACCTGGCAGAATGTGCACTGACTTCATGAGGAATAGTAAGTGTCTCTAGACTGCTAGTATAGTTTGGTAGCTAGATTACAATGATCTCCTGTACTAATGTATTTGTATACATGTCTTTATGAAGTCTGGAACCTCAAGGAATGCATCTGTGACTTTCTCCCTGTCTTCCCTCATGTGCTGTATTGAGTACTTGGTCTCTTTTTTCCCCACAGCATTTTTCACTTTCAAAAATACTAGCATATTCCAACAAACTTTTTAAAAGCCCTTATTTTCACAGTCATCTCACTAGCGAAATTGTAGAAAGCAATGCATTTCTCATATAGTGATTACAGCATATGTCAGCCTGACCTTTGTGTCAGATGCTTCACAGCATCCTTATTAATTGCCGTTTATTTGTGGTCATATCTGTGAATGTTCCAAGAATTAGTTTTTACGTTTAACTGTTCCACTCTTGTGAGCTACTCTTGCTTTTTCCTTTTCATTCTGTGGCAGCCCCATCAGAAAATTTTAGATTTAGAATTTTTTTTTTTCTTTCTTTTGCAGTACTTCCCCTGTTGTTCCTCACTTTATTTTTCTGCTCTATCTAGAAGGTGTATAGTTAGCGGTTGAAGGTCCTACAGCACATATCTTATGAGGAGCAGCTGAGAGACCTGGGGTTGTTTCACCTCAAGAAGAGGAGGCTGGGGGAGACCTTATCACTCTCCAGAACTACCTGAAAGAAGGTTATAAAGAGGTAGGGGTCGGTCTGTTCAACCAAGTAACAAGTGATAGGACAAGAGGATATGGCCTCAAGTTGCACCAAGGGAAGTTTAATTTGGATGTTAAGTATTGGAACAGCTTGCTCAGGGCAGTGGTAGAGTCCCCATCTCTGGAGGTATTTAAGAGTTGTATAGACGTAGTGCTTAAGGATACAATTTAGTCAAGGATTTGTCAGTGCTAGGTTAATGATTGGACTCTATGATCTTAAAGGTCTTCTCCAATCTACGCAATTCTGTGATTTTGTTTTTCAGAAACAGAAGGCTTTTGGGTTTGGAACACAAGTCAGCCTTTATAAAATCCTCGTGCTGTCTCTCAGCTCATGTTTCATACCACTGTCAGCATGAAGTCTCAGGTACACAGGGACAAAGGTGGGAAGTACCCAGTCATGTGCTAACACACAGTGAGGACCAAGCTCTACTAGCCCAAGAGGTTCATAGCTTAGTGTTACAAGTTCCAATGCTGTTGCTAACAGAAGACTTGTTCAAAAAGTTTTACCTAAAATAGGTAAAACATGTATTTTGGGTATTTATTTACTCCTTTTAAATATGACATTGTTTAAAGAGGCAGTCTATTATAGCAAAAACTGATTTTTGGAAAGTGACATTAAAAAAAACAGACTCATAGAATTGTCACAGTTGGAAAAGACTTTTAAGATCACCATGTCCAATCATCAACCCAGAAAAAAACAAACAAAACAACAACAAAAAAATCCCCACACCAAAACCACAAAAAAAACCACACCACAAAAACCCCAATCACAAAACAGAACCCCACCCCTCACAAAACAGAGAAAACACCTCACCATCCCACTTGAGCACGTCCTGAAGTGTCTCATCTACATAGGTTTTTTAATTCCTCCAAGGATGGTGACTCCACCACCTCCCTGGGCATCCTATTCCAGCACCTGACTAGTCTTTCAATAAAGAAATTCTTCCTAATGTCTAATCTCAACCCCTCCCGGTGCAACTTCAGGCCATTTCCTCTAGTCCTGTCATTATTTACTTCAAACACACGCATGTCAAAACTGGTGATCCAAATAACTCCTAAAAATGTCTCAGTACTCAGCAGCCATTTTTGTTTGCCGTTCACAGAGTAATTGTGAAAACAGTCTCAGTTTAGAGAGTAGCCAGAGGAATCTGGCAGAAAAGTCAATATGAAATGTTTTATACAACAGAACAAACCATTGTTATAAAACAATGAACACATTTTAATAAATAGGACTAAACCCAAGAAATTTTAATAAATAAGACTAAACCCAAGAAATATGAGGAAAAAAAAGCATCAACTTGTAAACACAAATCTCAAAGTGAGTTTGGCTTAAGAAAATTGTGTAAAAGGAATACTGTACATTACTGAACATAGCCTGATCAAATTATGCACTCTATAATAAATATAGGAGTGATCGTAACATGAATTAAGAATTCAAGTAAAGAAAAGTGAGCAGAAAGATTACAGGACCTGAAGTCACAGAAGTCCTGAGGGCTCTAAATTATGATAAATTTGTCTTGACATATAATATCTGTTCTGAGATGAGGTTATTCAAAGCGCAAACCAGATATTAGACTAGACTTCATAGTATTGAAACATAGCAGACATTCATTCCACTTAGGGCTTGGTAATAGTTCAAACTTTCTATACCTCCTTCTGTATATCTCATACAGAGTCTGAGGAGCAAAAGAATCTCGTATTTTCAAAGAAAACTAAAAGCCTATATTTCCCTGTTTTGAACATGACAATTTTCCAAGTGTTTATAGCTGATAATAGCTAAAATCCCTACTTTGAGCTCCACTGCCAATGCAACACCATCATCTTCCAGCATATAGCAGATGAACCTCACTGCTGGTTAAAAAGCAGTTAAGTATTTTCTAAAATTGTTAGTTGGGACCTTTACCAAACATTAACAAGTACTTGTACATTCTTCCATACATAAGACTTTGAGACCATTCTGTCTTCTGTTAATATAAGTTTTTATTTAGTTGCGTCCAGGTTAAGTTAGTGGATACCCAACATTTTAATTTGTTTTTCCCCTATCTGCAAATAAACACGGCAGTACAACTAACGTGTACGTTGAGTTGCAAAATCAGTTTGGATATGCGTAAGTATGGCAACTCCAAAACCTAAAATGCAGTTTGCCTTAGCTCTGTCTTTTGTTAAGTGTGTATGTCCTGCTTTGTGGATTTTTTTTTTTCCTGTTACGTTGCTTTATAGAAGCTGACTTATTTATTTTTAAAATGTGATTAGATTACAATTACATAAGGGAAAGATACAGAGAAGATAGATCCAGACTCTTCTGCAAAGTACACAGCAACAGACAAGTTACATGGGAAATTCTATTTAGATACAGAAACTTCATAGCAGTGGTCAAGCATTGGGACAGGCTGCCCCAAGAGTCTGTGGAAATATTCAGAATTTATCATCTGGACAAACTTCAGGTTGTCCAGGTGAGTTTTGAGCATCTCTAGCCTCCTGTTTGAAGGAGATTTAAAGCAACCTCCACAGCTCCTTTTCAAGCTGAATTATTCTATTATTCTCTATCAGACAGGTAAGTCAAAAGATGATTTTGGTCCATAAAGAAATCAAATGGCTGCAATCTGAGTAAAGAACAGGCTGCAGTTTTCTTTTTAAGTTGGAGACTGATGAAAATGTACAGCACCTTTTTCATAATCCTTCAAAGAGCAGCACTTTTGAGACCTTATCATACTGAAATCAGACCATAGGATTTCCTTTCTTTACAAGTTACATTTAATGAAAGATTAAATGAAAGCCATCAACATCAATAAGAAAATAAGTACTCTACAGCTTTCAAACGAAAGAAGTTAGAAGTGTCTTGCAGGTGGCAACGGTTATTTTAACTCATGTTTACTCCCCCCATGATAGATGCTGGTAATTCCTCAGTAGTTTGCAATGATGATACGCCTTAAAGATATAAGATCCTAAGTACATAAGACCTACATAGTCATTTCCTGATACCAAATGGTAAGGTTATTTATGCAAATGGTGAAGTTGTTTATACAACAAGGCATTTTGGCAGCCAGAAAAAAAAAAAAAAAATCAGTTATACTAGAATTTTCTCCATAGTTGAGCAAAGCTGCATAAGTACGATCCCCAGGAGAGGTAGGAGTGGAAACAAGTCCTCAAGCACACTGTTGGGAGCAGTGGGAGAGCACCTGCACTCCAGAAATCCAACAGCTGGTACTCTATGCAACCCAACATGTAACTGCACATCAGACAGCACTTAAGGTAAATAGAGGCTGACAATAAAAATCTCATTGCCTCCATCTCAGAGTTCTTACAGCACTTTTCCTGCAATCTTACAATAATTCAGTTCATTTGGGTTGAACAGAAATCTGCCCAGCCCAAAACTTTCTGCAGTATAACAGAGATTGTCACAATTGGCAAGAGGGAACTTAAGGCATTGCCAAGTAGATTCAAAAGATATTCTAATGATTTTAATGAGAGTTTGCTGTTGTAATTTAAAATACTAATCATTTCTCACATTGAAGAGAATAGCCCATGTATGCCCAGAAAAGCATCATGAGCCAATCATAAAAAGCCCCACAAATTTAAATTTAGAATTTCAAGGTGATTCATTGACCTGCCTTTTTCAAAGGAGCTTTTGAGCAGCTGTCATAACTAAATTGTGTTAAATTAACCAAATATTTTAAGAATGCTCACTTTGCTCCCTTATGCAATGAATCAAGCCATCTGTGCTATACTGATCCTTAACTGATATTCTACCCACATAGAGGGTACTAAAAATCTTCCTAGTTTAGGCCTTTGAGCCAATTAACACCTCTATGATGTTCTCCAGAGAGAGGTAGACAAAAGTGAAAAAACAAACAACCACTTTTAGAATAACTAGGATTTCTGCTTTTGTCTTTTGTTGTTCTATGATAATACAGACCTTAAAGAAGAATTATTATGTGGATGTTTGGAATCACAATGTTCCCTAAAACTTGGAAAGATTCTCATGACAGTAAGTAGAAAATTGCATCTTCAAAGAAGCCCAGTTCTTAATAATTTGTTCTTTTAGAGAACAAATGTTGTCCTCTTCCAGATACATAAATTTGATGGCTTCATTACAATGCACAAAATTTGTCTCTATTTAGTGGCAGTGATCGAAAAGTACAATCTTGTCTTTAGCCATTTCCAGATCTGCATGAGTGTCTTAATTAGCACTGGAGCATTCAAATTCAACACCCTGTGGCTTTTCTATGCCTTTTGGAGCTACAAGTTTATTGCTTTTCCTCAAGGCTGTGATTGTATATTTTACTACAACAGAGACACAATTATAAGGCCATGAGGAGTTCCAAAGCATGAAGAGATTTAATCCACATTTTCTAATCTCTGAAAGCAAGAACATTTTATTATTACCTTCTGCTCATGCTGAGAATGAAAATTCAATTGGCAGAGCACAACACAAAAGTGTAATTGCTGTTAGCAACAGGTAGCTCCACAAAATTATCTGTTTTTTTCCAGTTAATCTAAAAAACTCAGGAATGTTTAACAGATTTGTTATTTGGGATTTTTTTTTTTCTTTTAAACAAAAGATTTCAGCACTTTGCAACATTGGATGACAAAGCTCTTAAACAATAGCACATTAAAAAAAAGAAAGAAGCAGAAACATTTTCTTAAAGTTCTCTGAGGAATTATTTTGGAAGCTGAATGAATTTAGGAGACTAGGAGAAACAATACACAGTTACTGAATTACTTCACTTGCATACTTCTACTTCCAAGCCCCTTCTAATCTTTTTGTCTGAACTGCAACAATACCTGTGCATAGCCAACATTTTAAGCCAATTTATTTCATATTGCCGTAGGAATGGAGCTTGAGAACACATCAGTCCCCCCCTTACTTGGTATTGCTGCTCACATTATTACAAAGGCAGCCATTTGGGTCTAAGTTAAAGCTGGATGGTCAGTCAGCGTGCAGACAACATAAGCTTGAGATAACAAGAGTGAATTCAATCTAATAGTACAAGGCAAGTACAGCATTTGAATCTATTCACCTCACATCTCAGTCTGCAGCTTCTTTTACTGAGTGTGATGGTCCTGCTCTCCTGCACAACTGGCTGAGCAGAGCCACAGCCCAACAACAGACCACACTTCTCCAGATGGGCATGTCTTCTGTCCCCTCTGGGAGGGCTGACAACTGCATTCACTCACTGAAACTTCCCAAGAGCAAAGTGAGACCCGGTATCTAAACTAACTTCCTGAAGCAGTATCTCTTAGGGGGAAAAAAAAAAAAAAAAAAAAAAAAGAAATCATGAAAATTTTATTGTCTTAAACATAGATGATGGATTAAACAGTTACATACACAGCTACTTCTCCTTAAGTGCTATGCTCAGAGTAACTTTAAACTCCCTTCAGATCCTCTTTTCAATATTTCCTGCTGGATCATTACAAGTTCCTTTTTCTCCTAAGAAACATTCTGGATGTTTTGGGGTTCTGGTGAGTTTGTTATTTTTCAGTCTAGCAGAAAAACGCTGTGACACTTTAGGCCAGAACACACACAAGCTGAACATGTGCCAGAATTCTGTTCCCCACTATGTTAGTTGGTAGATTTACACACACTCCATGCCTCATGGATGATGAGGTAAATTAAGAGGAATGCCCTTTCTGACACTCCTAAGAAAAAATCTAAGGAAGTTAACTTCCCGTCCTCTAAATTCAGAGACGGTAGCCTAACTCCTAGTTCTCCAAAACTTGACCTTGGATGAGCTAGATCCCACACTACAGCATTACTATAACCCAGTGAACTCAAATGATAATGGCAAATCTATTATACATATAGTCTCCCCACGGCAACTGAACAAGTTAAGTGCATACCATTTGAAAAATGGAAGAAAGTGTGACAGCCATCACCTCCTGTCAGTCCAGTAATCTTCATAAAGCAGAAAAAGGCAGACGATCACCCTGTCCTCCCATTTCATCCTGGTTACCACTTGCTCACAGCCCTTCCATAGAGCTATCTGGGTTTCGGCATTTATACTTTATAGCCCCAAGCCACAAAATTTTGACAATATTTAGTGACTACTAAGGCCACCAGAAGGCAAAAGGTCCTTGAGGAAATCAACTTTATTCCACACAACTGAAGTAGTGTGATGTGTATTTGGTTCCAATAAACAGAAGCCGACAACTTCACAGGTGACCAAAATCATTACACTAATGGTGACAATCAGCAAAAATGATACAAACGTACCTTTGTTCTCTTTCTTTTTAATATCACTAATTGCCAGTCAGCACAAAGCCAAAAAAAAATCCAACTTGTTTTATATTAACTAACTTCTGGAACCTTAACAGAAAACTTTTAGAGGATTAAATGCTGAAATATAATTAATTTGCTGTATCTGACTTAAGCATGCACTTCAGGAAGCATTGGTAATTTGTTAACTCATTTCTCATTTTGGAGTGGGTTTTCCTTATAAAATAATAATTTTTAAGTATAATCCTGATTATATAGCACATAATCTTAAGGGAGTTATTTTGAATATACTCAAATTTGAAGATTCTCAAATCTTCAGACCATAGAAAGGAACAACTAATTTAGGCTGAGATTTTGAAACTGTTCCCTCACTTTCTACCACTTTCACAAGACACTTTTAAAGAAACCTGCATCTAATTACAGTCTTTGTCTAGTTTCTGCCATTCATTTTTTTAATCAAATAATCTAAGCAACCAAGCCTAAAATGATATCCTAAGGGAGAAAAAAAGTATGTCTTTTACAGAGCAAAGCATTACAAAGAAGCATGGGCCCATTCGCCTGTTATTTTTGTTTGTGGTTTGTTTTTACAGATATTTTATTCAAGACATGAGTCAGAATTGCTGTAAATCAATGTAGCAACTTCATTAGGCCACAATTTTCTATTGAGGGAGCACATGAAGCCATGAATTCATTCTACCCAGTGCTACTCCCATTGCCATTCTTCAGACAGGAACATCCAGGATATTAAGTGTGTCAAAGTATCAAAGTTCAAGACTCATAGAATAAAGACAAGCCTTGAATGAACACACTGAGAAGGTTTTAAAATGATAATAAAAAGCATACTTAGCTAACTTTGGCCTTTGGTTACCAATAAAACCAAATAAAGTATCCATGCTCACATGATGCATGAAAGACTTTACAGAGTCTGTTACTAAGAACAACAGAACTTGCTTTTAGAGTTCACTTGAGTCTTGTGTAGGAAAATGTCAAGGGCTCTTTTCCTTGAAAGAGATAAATATTCATTTTGTGACTTATATTCAGCCTGAAATCAAGTCAGACTTGAAAAATATCGTATTGTTTATAACTGTAAGAGCATGTTATTGTTTGTGAATTTCTAAAACTACAATAAAGCATACTATGAGGAGTAGATGTGTATTTCACCATGACACTAGATCCTCCAAAGTTCATTTTCAGTCTTAGCACTGCATTAAGAAGGAGTTCTGCATGAATATAAGACATCTATGTTAATATAATCCAGCTCAAGTAAAGCCAGCTGAGTTTTAGTTATAGGAATCCATTTACATGCTAAAAATTAGATCTTATTACAAGAATTTGCAGCCATCAGAAATATCAGTTTTATTCGCATATTGCTACCAACACCATCTCCAGGACACTACTAACAGTAACATATCTCAAAGGTAATAAAATTTATTTTTAATCAAACAAGCCTAGTGGAATTGTAAAAAAAGTATTTTAAATGCATATACATCTGGAGATAGTGGAGAGAAGTGGCCTTTTTTAAGCCCCATTTACACATAAAACTAATCCATTCACTGTATTTAGTGCAAGTACGAGCAAAGATTTACTAATTTACTATTATTTGATATTATGAGATGTCATTTATCACTTGTGCAAAATAAAGCCAAGTGAAGATTTGCTCATCAATAGAAAACTTCACTCCAGGAGAAGCGAAACTCCAGGAGCTTTAAGATACTATATATAGCATTCCATAAGAGACAAGAGAACAAGTAGTACTTTTAGAATACCAAATATTACCCTTTAATGTGGAATCAAATCTACAATGATTATGATACTGTCAACAAACAGCATATTTGAGATGTCATTGTGATTAAGAGTTAAGCTACACTGTATTTCCTTACAGGTCATATATTTCCTTTGGTCAAACTTGTGTGACAGTTTACCTAGCGTCTCTGCCACCTTACGTAAGTTAGCTCAAAACCATTAAACTGAGATTGATAATATAATAAGGATCCAAAACTTTAGAAATTTAACAGTTCTTCCATAGTGAGAACCTCCTGTGACAAGGAAAAGTTCATTTAATCTTTTATTACTGTAACTTTAAAGAACAGTAAATTTAATACATATCTTCTGAAACCATAATATTAGCTATATAGAAAACATTTTCTGTTTGGGGCAAGAGGCTGTTCCATAACCGTATATTCACACTTGATGTGAGCATCTGAAACAAGTAGTTAGAAGCATCTTTCATTTCTAGTGTACATCTTTATAAGCTTCACTAAGAAAACTCAACAACACATTTGTGAGCAAACAGTTCACCGGATGCAACTCTTGTAAATCATTTGGACCAGTTGCAAACTTCTAAAGATTCAATTTGGACATCAGACAGGTCCTTGGTTAACATTACTGCAGCCCTGGAACAGGTTATCCAGGAATGTCATGAAATTTCAGCTCTGAAGACTCCTCAGGACTTGGCTAGATTCAGCTGACCTAACACTGAAAATGGTCCTGCCATGCGCATAAACTTGGACTACATGACCTCCTCAGGTCACTTCTAGCAAGTCTTCCATGATTTCACAAATTCACAAGCAACAAGAATTTCATGCAGAAACCTTCTGATTAATATACATGAATCATTCCAACAAGATACACTAGCTTGGTAAAAATCATCAGTACATGATTCTTCATACTATTTAGTAAGGTTTGAATTCCTGAAATCGAAGAATGACGTGAAGGTAAAAGACCTGGGAAGTGAGAATGATACTGCAGTATCACTTGTGTACCTATTTCTTCTTATAAGAAAGCCTGCTTATGTCACATCGAAAGTATAAGTCTGCAGCATGCTCAGAGAGGCCAGAGTGACATATTTAGTTTAACTTTTTCCTTTAGGTCTTCTAGTTCCATCAGTTTAGATATCATAGGTGACATAAGAATACTAAAAGTGCCTTCCAGTTCCAGAATGCAGTCCTGGAAAGAGGAATTAGTATGTCAATGCAAATTTACACAGGCTGGAATGAATTCCAGCATTCAAAATCAGTTACACAATTACCTCCACTGTTACTCATCTCTTTGACCAAAAGTCTCTTTCTCTGTTAAGAACTGCAAGACTACCAGAGAAGCAAGTTCTGGGGCATTTAGGAACTTACAGATTCAATACAAACAACCCCATTCAAAAAAAAAAAAATAAAAATCAGCTAACATAGTGAAAGGCAATGATTATAGACTAGGTCTCAAGGAAATAATAGCTACTTACTTGGCAACTTCAGATAAGTTGCTGCCATCACCACAAATTGAAAGGAACTTGAAGTTTAGCCTATCAACTCAGATACTCTCACATATTCTCACAGTGAAGACCTGTGCATGTTTACAGTTGAACTGGACTTGCATTGCTTTTGATCAACTTGAAGGATTTTCCTCAGCTTCAGGTGATCTGTTGTTTAGCAGTCTAAACAGGGTTGATAAATACAGCACCTTCACTCACTATCTGATTTTAAATTATTGAGACAGGCAGGAAAGTAGTAAATGCCATCAGGAACCCTAGAGTGCATTCATGCAACAAAGTGTCACCTTTTCCCTTACAGCAAACACTGTTTCTTTCTTTCATTACCAGAGCATCTACTTTGCTGACATGTCTCCTTGCTTTGCAATGCAACCACTACGAGCATCTGGTTCTGTATTTCCTTTCAAAAAAAAAAAGTTACTTGGAGTAAACCTACTTTTTTGAGTGCAGTGTCAAATCAAGAAGGATAACTAACAAAATTAATCCCATCTATACATGTTGTGGGTTTTATGGTTTGTTGGTTGGCACTGGGTTGTTTTTTCCATCACATACACACACACGCCCCAAACTTACAGTAAGGATAAAATGCTGCAGGGAGCAGGCAACATGCAAATCAAACAGGCTGTTGGTTTAAGTGAACTTGAAACTGTAAATTATTTCTCAGTTAAATCTCAGTTCTTTAATACTAATTGCTCACCATATTTCTTCTAATTCAGTATTAGTAAGAACCTGAGCACCCATAAAATGCATTTCAGGACCACATGGTACCTCCTGAGGTGAAAACTTCATCCCACAGCCATAAAGCAGCTTGTCTGATAAGACTCTGTGACCTATTTTACAGTTCCTTCTCTAGCTGGAAAAGAATTTGTGAAAGGACATACATTTCAATTCCTTAGTATCAAGATAGTAATAAACTGTCAGTTTAAAACTGACAGATTTTATTAAGTTTGCATATTTACATTAATCCCTTTGAAAAGATTACCAATGCAGAAACATGTAGTTCTTGGAGCCTGATTCTGACTTGCTTGAAAAACAGTGTTAAGAATGAATACTCTCTTTGAAAGCAATAACAACAATATTAAAAAAAGGCCCAAGAAGAAGTCAGAAATAAAATGAAGGGAATTTAGTTTGTCAAAATGCAACTAGATATACAGGTATATATGCGTGTATATACATATACACAGTGAACAGGTAGAAGGTCAGTGACAAGAAACGCCAGATGTGTTGATAGTATACTGCAGTTACAATACATGATGAAACTGTGTTAAAAATATAACACAAAAATGTGATACATACCCAGACAAAACCAAATGAAAGAGCAACAACTTTTCCTCTATAACCTCGGTTTATCAGCTTTGGAGATTCAGCATACAGTCCAGAATTGTAATCCAGTCACATTTTACAGCCTCAGATATCAATTAGATTCTCAAATACAGGTGTCTCCCATTAGTCAAAACTGGGCTTCCATCTGTTCCTCATGATGGGTCTGCAATATTTATTTTGGTAGCAACTTCACTACAATTATCTGTGTCACCTCACAGCAAGTCTACTGGAATGCAGTCAATGACAGATTACAATTCAAATGTTTTTAAACACTCTATAGATGCCACCTTTGATATCTCAGTTAAGCTGGTATCATCAATAACATTTCAAAATAATGTCTTTTTACTTTCAGAAGAGAACAATTCTAAGGGCTTAAGGAGGACCCACAGCTTGCATGGCTTTCAACAGCTTATCAAGGAGATTTGCTTACTAAAGTCCTAAACACTTGGACCAATCACCTTTTTCCAATATTTTTATCCTCTTTAAACATAGTAATATCAAGAAATGACACTAAGAGAGCATAAAGTTCCCGGCAAAATTAATTTAATACAGATACAAAAATTCTGATTTTTTTATTGTTATGTATTTTCATAAGCAACAGCAAATAGCTACAGGTCCAAAGAGTGAATCTTAGGCATCCCCTTCCACAGTCCAGCACGAGCAAATGGTTTTACTATCTTTGATCCTAGTCTTATAGCAATAACACCAGCTCCTTCGGAGGTCCTCTAATTTTATTGGCCCTACAGGAAAGGGAGGCAGATAGAAGGAAGAGACAACAGGGGCTACAGTTACCATATCCTCTTCACACACCATCTGAGCACCTCCACACCAACTACAAGATACAGCTGGCTAGTAGCTGCTAACCCACACATGGCTTCTCACATCTACCTTGCTTTTTTTTTTTTTTTTTTTTTTTTTAAAAAACAGGGGGGAAA
>VWZK01000564.1:0-17910 GCA_013396935.1 Baryphthengus martii
ATAAAATAAAATAAATCTATTCTATTTATAAGATAAAGACATTCAAGCCGCAATTCACTGAACAAAGTTTCCAAATTATTGACTACTTTCTTTCAGGTCATCTTACAGGTCATCTCAATGCAATGTCTGAGGAAGTTTCTCTTCTTACAATTCATTAAATGCAAAGTGCTAGCAGTATACACAAAAAATCAACCTGATTCAAACACGTAACATACGTGCATGGTATAACAGAGATTTAAATGAGCAAGTGGTAATATAAAACCATCTCCTTGAGAGTCAGTCTGAGGACACTCATTCCTACAGATGACAACAAAGAAGGAATATGGTTTTCTATTCTAAAATCCTCTTAAATTTTGTGGAGTCCAAGTACCTGACTCAATAGTGCAAAGCCTTAATGAAACCAGGAGGGTCCTGATTCTGGTTTGTGACAGAAAAAGGGAGTGGAGAGGACAAATGTTTACACAAACACACTTTAAAAGAACATACTATAGAAAGATAAAAAATCAGATTATTTAGATTTCATGAAGAGTATAAAAAAGGAATTTAAATCATTTGAAACTGGAGCTAGGTAGATCTACAGAAAGAATAAACTGTAGTTCTTCTTGATACCAACTCAGAAAGTTCCTTTCCCATATTGTGCTTTAATACTGAGAAGAAAATATTAAAATGCAAATACTGAGGAAAAAAAGGAGGTAGTATGGATAGAAACTGCTCACACCTAGTAGTTTGCTGGGAACCTGTTGAAGTGGAAAGATTGTTCAAGCATTAATACATCAGAAAGGGATCTCTCTTTCACAGAAAAAAAACAAAAACAAAACCGAAAAAAAACAAAACAACAAACAACCCAAAACACCAACAAACTCCCCATCCTGAAAAAATACCGTGGGCAGAAGGGCAAGGTGGAAGAGGGAACAGTTCAGAAACCCTGTGAAACCAAAAGTACAGTTCGCAAGGTTCACAAAACCTCAAAACAACACAAGGTTTGCCCATCCCTTACTATTAGTCATCTACGAGAAATGTTCCTCCCTGACCTCTCATGAATCCTCTCCCTTGCATAGTTGCTCCTTCTACTTTTGGATATGGTGTTTTCTGCTAGAGTGCTACACACACTGATTTTGAGGAATCTTTGTTCCAAGAGCGAACCTACATCTGGCAAAAAAAAAACAAATGACTTCACTAGTGAGGAGAGGATGGAAAAGTTTATAATAAAGGAGAGAGATGACATTCTCTGTGTCTTACACTGGAACACAACCAAATCCTGCGATAAACAGATTTCCAGCAGCCACCACTGAAACATGGAACGTGTTTGTTTTCCTGGGTTTTTTTTAAGGTTTACCACTAAGTTCTGTTCTCCAAAAAGGTAAGAAATATATTTTAGTAGCAAGAAGCATATTGACAGTATTCCCAAGGAGACTGACAATTTACCTTCATTTTCATCCACCCCACTCTCCCTCTTCCCTGCTATTTTAGGACTTGTGAAAATCTAGAAATGCTATAATATACAGGTTCCGTGCAAAACAAATCCATATGGGCTCAGGACCCAGTTTCATATACAAAAGTAGTTAACAAGGTTGATTTTCCTTTTCACCCATAATTTCCAGGAACTAACCCTTGGCTGCAGCTACTGTTCTACGCTGAAGACAGTAGAGCTGCAACACCCTGAAGGGAGTACTGGGATAGAAGGAAACAGAATGCTTGCTGGAGCTCCACATTTGCATTGGAGACATTGCGTGTGATTTGTGACACCCTTAGCATAAAGCCCTATTTCCTTCCAGCATGAGCAACCACTTCTGGTAGCCTGTCTGGGGGGAAGCTGCAGGTATGCTTACACATACTGTCTGCATATTCCTTTGAAACACTTCCAGGAAATCAAACCCCACACATTCTTAAACACAGCAGTTACAATCCTGGAGTCACACAGGCTAACTACACAGGGAGTTTGGAATGGAGTGAAAGGGGACAATTTATTTCCAATTAGATAAGGAACAGATTAGTATAAGAATTTTATTTCACCATCATATTTCCTTCTGAAGAGACAGATTTTTGAAGTTATGATACAATGCTTACTATTTTCCCTTCAAAGTCTTGCTCCTAAAAGTGTTAGAAAATAACTTGATACCAAACTTCAACAGTGCTAACTTAGAAACTCTCTAAAGCAGCCTTATATTCCTGCTTGGTAATAATGAGAAAGGGTGGAGTCACATACTATTTGAACAACAAAGCAAACTGTAAGCTATGATAAACAAATGCCTGAAAGAAAACACCTTGACCCCACCTCTGTCTGATTCAAATGAAAAAATACCAGTTTCACCCAAACCACAAAGGCACTCATGCACACACATACACACAAACACTGCAGCTCTAAATTCCGTGATTCGATGACTGAAGCATTTTGACCAGGTGAGTTAGTGCATCAATAAAAACACTGCTCTTTTAATGAGGAATCATAATATTTACAAAATTTATTTCTTCAGTGCTTTTACTTCAAAAGTTTCAAAAAATTAGTTTCAGAAATTACCATCTCTATTTGTTCTTGAAATGCTATGTAAACATTGTGTATTGCTTTTACTGTACTGTACACTGTTTGCTACAGCAGCTTACTGCTCCCCTTTCATAGTGTCTTTCTCAGTTCATGCCTTGCCTCATTAATTGATTCTTTGTCCCTTTGCTCTTTCTCTGTCAATGAAGAGCACCCATCCTAGCTCTTCATTGTCCTCCCTGCTTTCACTGTCCTTCCTTTCATTTTTGCATGCTTTATGTGTCCTCTATAAATGGAAAGGCCAAATAATTTTCTTCAGACTTAAAAAAAATTCTTGAACTTCTCCCCTTTATTGACTGCACATAGCCAGAAAACTGAAAAATATCTCCATACTTAATAATAAGCTGAAAAGTCACAGAGTAGCTGCTGTCTTGCTGGAGCCATATAAAAATAAAGCATAAGAACAGTCATAACTGGTGAAAACGAAAACCTCTTTAGGCTAGTATCCAATTCCCAACGGTGGCTCTTAGCTGATGCCTAGGGGAGAGCATACCGACAGGGTAAACATAAAATATATAACTTTATACATTCTCCCAGCCTCCAGCAATCTGTGACTACATGATGGTGTATTCTATCTCCAAAGAGGCCGGAGAGGCCTAGGAAGATGAAGAATAAAATATGACTCAGAGAACATGTTGCTAGATGAAGCACAACGAACTTGAAAGGAGGAAAGAAAACATATCTATAAATTGTCAAAATATTAAAACTAACTCTAAAGATGTTCGCTTTAGGTACTGGATGCAGTCTAGCCACAGATTATAGCAAAGGTATAATGACTCCTAGCTTTCCATCATTACTCTGCCACTGGAAATTACCACATACAGAGCTCTGCAAAATGGAGTGCTGTAGCGATGGACAGAATCAAGTTTCCTCTTGGTAAAATGAAGCCTTGTTTTCTTTATGAAAAGCAAGCATCACTAGTGGAACAAGGGTAACACTTTTCCAAGGCAGCACTCCTTTACCAATTCTTCTGCCCTAAACAGGTAAAGCACTTCCTGGTTTGCTTCAAGCCACATCAGCTAAATCCCTTCACATTGTTAAATAAACTATTTGAAATAACTTAGCTGTTTTTGTCAGAACAAAGTAGAAAGTGCTCATGGAAACTTCCAACTGAACTCCAGGATAGGATAAACTATAATAGAAGTCAACAGTATGCACCTAGGAAATGATAGCAGGATATCCTTAGTTGCAACAGTTATTTGCAGAGCATACGCCTACCTGTAACTACGGTGCCATAAACAAAGGAGTACAACTCGGAGGTTTTTACTTAATGCATTGTCAATTAATACAAGTTTTTGTTTACTGATGAGAAAGAAAAAGCATAATTAAATAACAGAGAAAAATATTCCCCACACCCCCCTCCCCCACCCAAACTCAGATTAAGCCAAACATTTCTGCTTCCCAGACTGCTAGTCATAACTACCCCAATACTCATTGTGGCTTACTACACACAGTCTGTCCCAACTCCTCCGGTGAGGTGACAGGCAGTGCAGGAGATTGGGCTTGTACATTCAATGGTTCCTTCTGCTATTCTCTGCTTATTGGTTTCTGTCTACACAGTAGACCACACTGGTTTCCGCACAATTACAAAGCTTGAGAGGCAAAGGTTGCAGTGTTTTGGAATTTGATGTTTGGACAAACTGAATTCCTCCTACTAATTTATGGGATTTGTTCAAGTGTTCAAGTTGTTGTTCTCTCACAGAAGAAAACTAGAAGTTGTTTCACAGTAAAGGATGGGGTATACTACCTTTCTGATTCCATAGAAAATTCCTCTATAATCCTTCAAATTCCTCTCATATTTGATAATCTGGAAGAAATACTTTGTGACACAGTATTTGAAGCCTTGAGACATTTTGCATATGGAGCACCTTTTAGTATGGCTTTCAACTTCAAACTTTCCTGATTGCCTAAGCATCCAGCTCCAAGTGGCTCCTCTTGACTTCCCAGAGCATAAGGCCTTCAAAGTAAAACCACACATAGCTTAGACATCTTAGGGTGCATCTGAAGAGCTCAATCCAGAAGTTTGTGCACAACTATTATCTTCACACCATGTCCACCCTCTTTGGCCTTTCCGTACTTTCTATTTCTTCAAAAACTCCACAGTGCCTTAAAGTCACACAACCCTCTTTTTCATTATATAGTACCATTGGGTCAAGTCACACTTCCAGGAATCTGTAAGCAGGACTATCCTGGAAGGTTTTAATACACTACCTCTCTCTTGTCCTTCCCCTTTCACAGAAAACAAAAATAAGTAAGAGAACCACTTTTGCCAGAGTCAATGAGTCTTATAACAAGGCCAAAAACTGGTGGAAGGCAACATTGCCTTGCATAAAAAACATTTTAGGAGAGCGTTTTTTGTTCTGGGCATTGCATAATTACATCTTTGGGAAGAACAGATGTCATCATCAAAATAAGGAGGAAACAATGTTCAGCTGTTCCATCTCCAGAGAGGTTAGAGGAGAGGTACTCTATTTGCTGAAGCTTTGCCATTCACTTCTAATACATTCCCTGACTCCTTATCAAGCTCTTAAAGCACATCATACCAGTTTGTATGATGTTATGCAGCAGATCTCAATACGTTATGACATCGTGTTTTCTGCAGTGTGTGATCCCGAAATCAGAGAAGGCAATAAACTGCATTTCTTCTTCATATAATCCTTTCACTGATTACTATATCCCATCAATGTGCAAAGTTCAGTAATGTTGATAACCACGAACCATAAAAAAAAAAAAAGGAAAGGAAAAAAAAGAAAAAGATATGAGCAATGCTACTTGAAAAAATTAAATTAAAAATGAAATCAAGTACAAGATATTTGACTGTACTCATTTAAGTCAACTTTTCAGAAATATGATCCTCAAGGTTCATAAGTCTTTGCTACCTCTTTGTTCAGGGTATAAAGGGGTGGAAAAAAAAGACCCAATTGCTCCAGCAAAATAAGGTATGCAATGGGAATCACAAGAAGTGGTTGGACAGTAAGACCACAAGTTCATAGAGGTGTCTGCAATGGTCTTATTTAAATCTCTCTGATGGCAATGGAAATCTTTTTGAATTCAGTGGAGAAAGTCCAGTTTGTGAGAAATTAGAACTGGGTCTGAAATCGTTGTGAAGCACTGTGGGAACAAATCCAAAAGTGACCAATAATACAACAACAAACGGCAGCAGACATAACAGCTTCTTTCATATCACTTACCAGAGGTGGACTGTAGCACTAGTACCGCTATACTTTGTCTCTTTTTACTTGCACAGAAGTTAAAGAAATTATAACTAAATCATACTTTTATAACATAAGACATTCCTATGGAAAATCTCAGCTAAAATGATTCAGCCTTGAGCTCATTTTATATTAATTATCAGACCTAAAAGTTGTAGCGGATGCATCAACAACTGCATCAGCCACCTTTGTCCCAAGGAGGGCAGCAGCCTTCACAGGGGTAAAGCACAAAACTGATGGAGTTAGTAAACATTAGGTTTTAATCTAGTGCCTCAAGGCTGTAAGTGTCCTCAAAGAGGTACTTTTTACACACCTGAAAATGGACTTAAACATTCACCTGATGAATTTAAATCTTATGCTTCACCAGAAATTTCATCTTCTATGAAATGATATGAAAAGCAGTCACATATATGGCAAGTAATATAACATTGACTCATTCTCTTCTTTTTGACTACAGGACAGATTAGAAATTATAAAGGTTTAGATTTAAACTACAGAGACACTACCTTCTAGCCCACGTATTTCACACATTTTCAGAAGGTAGGAATTCATTATTAAGTTTCTCACATTTGTCTTTTTTTAAGTATTAGTAATATAGATATACTCAATTTCCCTGCAGACAGATGGCAATGAACAGTAATTAAATATGGAATCAAGAAATGTAAAACAGAAATTAAGAAAACCAGGTAACAGGGGAAATTATAGCCAGAAAAATTCTGTGTTCGATAGGACTAAGGACAATAATTATTTTTTAATAAAAATCAGGAGTAAAAGAAATGCTAGTTCTCGTGAATGTTGATACAGAGGTGGCAAGAATATCAATTACATCAGAAAAGGCAGATGACAAAATTGTTAATCATGCAGGAAAAGGCAGAGGTGTTCAGTATGTCTCTGTTCTGTATTTGGAACAAAGCTAAGAATGTCTTGGTACCTTAAAATAACGGTGATATATTTCTTTTTCCAAGATTAGCTAAGGATGATGTTGAAGAGAAGCAACTAAAAATAAACACTGAAAAATAATCAGGCCTGGTAACTTTTAGAATTCCAAGAATTCTAAAACAATGAGGAGTCATCTGAATCCTTGAGAATTTCAACACATTTTGAAGACTCAGAATTGGCTTTTTGTCTTGCCTTTTAGAATGTTCTTTGCCAGTGCCTCAAAGAGAGAAATGTTATGATCTGAGGGAAACTAATGACACAGCTGCAACAGGAACATCAATGAAAGGGGGACTTGTTAATGTGTATTATTCTATCCCATCAAATACCAATTCCATTCATAGAATTATAGAATCGTTTAGCTTGGAAAAGACCCTTAAAATCAGTCCAACCATTAACCTAACACTGCCAAGTCCACCACTAAACCATGTCCCTAGGTCACACATCTATATATCTTTTAAACACCTCCAGGGATGGTGACTCCACCATGTCCCCAAGCAGCCTGTTCCAGTTTGTATTTGTAGGGTCTGAATGTATATGTGGGCAGCATACAATTGTGAACATTCCTGTTGACTGCTACTCTGGAAGCATGGTTGGTATCTCATTGAAACATTACATACAGCAAGACGACTGTGTTTATCTTGAAAAATTTACTCAAAATGATGTACTTCACTCCTAGCTCACCTAACTAAAACAATATATTGGCGCTTCTGGATGGAGCAAGAATAACAACAGTGAAAGACACAGAGGCTCCTCACATGAGGAAATAACAAACTCTACATAGTAATAGAGGCCACAGTTCTTAGAGAAAGTGCTAGATATCTCAGCCTCTGAGCTTAGAACTATCTACATAGATTTTCCCACATGTATTTTAAACACAGGTTCTGAACCACTAAATATTGGCACGATCAGTTATCGTAACCAAAGTCTACAGAAGCAGAATATTGTTCACTGCTCCTGTTATCTGTGGAAGTAGAGAGAGGAAGCGGTGCTTGTCATCAGTTTACTTCTCAGGTGTCATCCACAAAGCAGTCCTCGTCACTATTCTCTAGCCTAAGCAGTGCTGAGTATATTTTCGGCTTTTCTGCTCGTTTTCTTGCAGTCCAAGCCACTCAGCCTTTTTCAGCTTCCAGCTCCATCAACCTACAATTATCTATAACTTCTACTTCAGTAGCAGCTAAAACACATTTTAGTAGCATGTTCAACACTGCTACTGGCTCCTTCAATACATTTTTTCTGTATCACTCTCTTAAATGCAGTGTTCCTTTTCACCTCACATGAAATATACATTTTATATCCTAGCAAAAGTGTCCTTTTATTCAATAAATACAGAAATTACCTCTGGACCAGGATTTAAAGTCCAATATTCCTCTGTCACACAAGATTACCCTAACCAGGAGAGACACACTCAGAATGCTTCAATTGTGATTTCATTTGGAATTTAAATTCTCAAGGCTCAAGAATAATTCACACTGTCTACCCTCAAGAATTACTCTACTACTGAACATGCCTAAGACCAATAAAAGTTATTAGAGGACTCTATTTTGGTGTCCATGAAATCTTGTGCTCAAAACTACACACCCCTCATCTCAGAGTAGTTAGCCCGGAAACTAGAAGACCTTCCTAAGAGGCTACCGCTGTGCTTCTTCCTAACGCCAAGAGTCTAGGACACATATCTCCCCTTTCTTTGTAAAGTCCTAACCATGGGAATATTTTAATACTTTTGCCACAGGACAATGTTTCATTCCCAAGTGGATGTTGTTACCCTCTGCCAGACTCTTAATTGGGTGCCTCTTCAGACATACTCTTCTGCGTGATGAATGTCCACAGTAGTACTGAGGGTTGGTCAAAAGTGATTGTAAAAATAACTTGAGTAATACTTCTTCTTCAGCCCATGGTGAGCAGCCAGAATGGAAGCCGTACACCTCATGCTTTGCATTTGAAAAGCAGAGTCTTTGGTCTGTAGCACAACCATCTCTTTATTGTCTCAGATTCATTGATGCTAAGAGATAGCGAAAACTATTAGAAAGGTGGAAAAGATGCAATTAGGAAAAGGGAATAATAAGTCTACCAGCAGCAGTCTTTCGCAGGACGTGATCACAGGTAGTTTCTAACACACAGAAGAAAGGGAAGGGCTGAAGGACAGAGTTTTCAGCTGAATATCACTCCTGGAAGTCCAGCAGAATTAAACCATTATTGGGACTCGAGTGTAAGGACTTAATACTGGCTCACTGACATAAACAGACTTGAGAATGACCTCAAGATACATCCTTACTTTCTGCGTAGACAAAAACATGAGTTAGATAGTTGTGACTGTGACTGTCCCACACGTTACATTCACAACAATCTGGTTAAGATTCTGATTGTGCATTCACAGAACATCTGAAAATCTACAGTAAGCCAAGAAAACACATAACATCTTAAAGGAAAACAGTTACTGAAAGGTAACAGAAAGAATTATTCAAGCATCTAAACTATTAGATACTTGAATAATTTCAGATAACAGCATATCTAAGGTTTCCATGTAGGGAGATGAGAAAGCAGCAGTAGAAGGCCAAACAGGACACTCTTGCCATGCAATATGGCATCTTTTTACATAATTGACTTATTTCTTAACGGTGTGTAAGCACTAACAGAATAATGAGTTCCCACCACCTCAAAATCAGACCCTTTGGAAGGCTCTCCATAAATATTCAAAGCCAGAAAGTCTCACACCTGGTCTCAAAAACATCTACATGGGAAAGGAATAAAAAATAATGTGACTAAAATATTCAAAATGGACACACGGTCCTGTATGTCTCAGCTTTTGCTCTTCAATTTTGTTACTTTTTCTTATTTTTCTAGATCAGGCACAAGAGACTTATCAGCTTGAAATAGGAGTAAAACTATCCTTTCAGAAGGTGTAATAGTTAAATTGTAGCATATTTGTTGTTAGAACTTATGATTTAGGAAGTCAATAATAAAAAACAACAACAACAAAACAATCCTGTGTAAGATGCTAATTAACATAACACAAGCTATGATAATCTTTACAAAGTCCATGGAAACACAACAGAAAAGGAAAAATTACGATTATAAAGTTAGTATCCCACTACTGATAAGGTACACAGCAAAGTGTCCTTTGATCACACAGTCATATGTGGTTTACAGTACATACCTTAGTTATCTATGAATAAAACATTGAGTAAGGACATTCACTACATTTTTAATTATAGTATAAACATTGGAATGCATTCAGCTGAGCCTTGATCAAAGATCATTTAATGATACTAATTCCGTCCCATCCTTTCTTTAATAGTACATTAAGAAACCAAGCATCAACTTTCTGTACATTTTAAATGGAATTGTTCTTCTCATAATCTTCATCTGACTTCAAAAAAAAAAGTGCAGCCCATGCTGATGAGAGTAACTACACTTACAGAAAAATGTACTCGATATGTAACTGTCTCCTCCACGTGAGCTTCTGTTGCCAGTTACACACCTTAGCACAATATTGAGGATCCTTCGTACAAAGGCACACACACCAATTCAGCCTCCCGTGATATTGTCTGTCTCTGATACTAATGAAAGCAGCAGTGACTAGTGACACCTCTGCAGAAGACTGCACGTGGGATGCACATGGAGGACTGGGGTTTTCACTGGTTAATAATGACATGCCTTCAGCTTAGCAAAGATCATGAGCACTGGCAGTTTGTCAATCAGAAAGCTGGGGCACACCCATTCAAAGCAATCTGGTGGTTCCCTCCTGTGTGCAGTTCAAAGGATAGAGCTTATTTCTGTGATTACAGTAACATTACAGTAGCTCTCTCATTACAGAGCGGTTGAGAAGCTGAAGCAGAGAAAGTAGAGAAGCACGCACACAGGAAGTGATAAGGTAGTAGTAAAGGTTTGAATGTTTTTTCACTGTTCAACTTCGGCTCATAAAGCCTTAACCAGAAGTTTACATAGCCACAAAACTGGTTGTAACCTAAACTGCTGTTCCATAATGGATCCACGTACTGCACTTAAAAGTGTGAATTTATACTATCATGTCTGTGCATATTACAACCACAATTTTATTTTAATAATTCTTCATTTAACTTCACCAACGACAACTGTCCTTTAGGTTTCTTTTAAATGACTCCTCTTGCTTTTAAAATTAGAAATACATGTCCATGTAAAGTTGAAATTAGTAGCATAGGACCATACAAACATACAACATTTAATTTCACAATGTCGATATTATTACTTTGGTTTAAATTTAGTGTCAAGATTCAAGATCAAGTGAAGATCTGACAGCTCTGTAGATTAAGTGTCTTTTTGCAAGTCTTCAGTGATTTTATTATTATTATCAGCATTGTTATTATCGTCATAATCATTGAAAACCAATTAGCCTTTCTACCTACTCTCAAGTATAAAAAGACATATTAGTACTGCCGCTGACTTTTGGAACTAATTTATGATTAACAAATTACTGAGTTATTTTACTGGGAGCACAGTTCTGTGCCTTTTTGATCAGGTCACAGATCCAATGGAATGCCACAACTCAGATAAGGCTTTCATATATTTAACCTTCACATTTAAAAATTTCCATATAAGAATTTTGAAATAGGGAGGTACAACAGCATTCAGTTCAATTGGTATCCTGACATTTGTTTAAAATTCAAACACATGCACAAAAACAATGCTTTTTTTGCTTCATCCCATATAGTAAACGTCCCTCTAAATTAGTGATTTCCACACAAATTTTAAGAGCTCATGCTCTAACTGAAGGATTGTAATTTTTAACTGAAGTATTATGTATTGATCTACTTTTGCAACTTGCTATTTTTTACCAAGTTAAAAAAAAAATAAAAAAATGTAAACTTGATCTTTTATTAGTTCTCTTTTTTTCCTTCCCTTCGTTTTGTTTGGTTGCATGTGGGCAAACATAAAGTTCATAGAACACTTTGTGTTGTCTTACTATTTCCACTGGTACATAGATTATAGGTTGAAAACTACTCATCCCATCCATCCCATTGAACAAAACACTAAGATCAATTTTTCACACGATTGTAGCAGTTTAAGCTTAACACTGCTGAAACAAGCAATTAAACCAACCAAATACAAGACTTTATTAACAACTATCTCATTACACAAAATATTGCAGCACTTTGGCTCACTCTGTACAAAGACCTCAGAGCAGACAGAGATGAATCACCTCCTCCTTACTCACCTTCCTTATTCATTGATTTGCCAATGTCAATATCAACTCATTCTACACGACAGAAAGTTGGTTTCCACCGTAAAATTTGAGACTCCACAGCCCTTCTATTATTTTATCCTCCAGTTTGAATATTCTTGCTATTCCTAAAAATACAATACTTTTTTTAATCTTGTTACATTCTTGGCCTTTGTGACTTGGCAGTGAGCTCCATGATCTAATTACAAGTTTTATAAGTAGAGGTAATAACAGGTTGGGGTTTTTTTTTATCAGTTCTGAATGTTACCTTTTAATTTTCCTTGATGTTCCTGTGCTAATGTTAGATGACAGAGAACACGGTCATCTAATCTACTATACCTAGACCATCATTTTGCTTCATCCCCTTTCTTAATCTTCTCTCTAAAATGAAAAAATGCCTACTCTTTCAAAAGAGTATTTCTTTTCATAGCCTTAGTCATTTTCATTGTCATTTTCATTTTCCTTCTTTGATCCCACTTTTGTTTTCCAATACATTTTTTGAAATGGGGAAAACAGCTACTGAAATTGTGCAATCTCTCTACTGAACGCAATGTGCCACCTGCATAACAGTGGAAGAGGAGGTCCTGAGAACTCAGTTCTGTGAAGAGTCATCCTCTTTGAGTCATAAATATTAATGTTGCAGAGACTTTCCAGTCTGACTTCCCTGGACACAGTACCATGGTATCGAAGGCAAATTCTGCATCAAATCTGTAAGTTCTTTTTACACGTAAGTATATCTTCTTGCCGTATTTTAAATCCAGTTTTGATACGAGGCCCTCAGTTAAGAAGACTACATCCACAGTTATCCTCTGTTACCCACTTGTGCTCTTACTTCTATAGTTTGTCATTTTATTACCATTCCTAGGCTTGGAAGCTCTCCCTGTGTGAGACTTAAAGAATTATCAATTACTGGGGGGGCAGGGTAGGGAATAAAAATAAAAATGTAGATACTTTTAGACTGTGATGGCAAGAGGTTACCTTTTAACCTTCTCCCAAATAAACAAAGCAGATTGAGCTATTAAAGCTTCAGGTTTTAAGACACTGGTCCTAGAACTTGTGCTCTCCTTGAAAGACTTTCCAGCTTTTCTACCTTTTAACAGTGCCCCAGTATTGGTCTCACTAATGCTGTATCAAAGGGGTTACATTCTTTGTTTACTCTTAAATTAATACTCCCTTGACAAAGGGTCAGTGTTTACCTCCTCAGCTCACAAGTGTCTTCACCAGAGAGGTTGTTATTTCTTTAAGTATCCCATAGTCCTGTCCACTGTTACCACATTCCTTCATAATCTTTTATAAGCAAAGGCTATTTCTCGTTTCTACTATTTATGTTACTTTACAACGGAAGAGCCTCCACCACAGACCAGCCACTTCTACTGTTCTACATACCAAATAAAAAGATGGTCTTTAACTCAGAGGTACCTTTGGATTGCTCCATTCTTCTTCCACCCGTCCCAGTTTGAGCTGAACATATTTCATTAAGAACACAGTACATGGACAGGCAAATTAATTGTGACATTAAATGCAACCTATTAACTATAGCTTTGTGATTTCATCTGCCATTCTCACGAGTGCCGAGTCCCATCAGCTCACTAGTAACAGAAGTTTAAGATATTTCTCAAAGATCCAGAGTGTACCAAAATATACATCATCTTTTAAAGTCCGGTCCAATCTTGTTCATTGATTAATTCTTCTCTTACTACTACTCAAAGGATGTACCATATCTGGAAATATCAGGGGAGGGTAGACTAAATGATCCCCAGAGGTCCCTTCCAACCCTTATCATTCTGTGATTCTGTGATCTTTCTCTAATCACTCGTAATTCTTAACAAAGTGTTCTTTAAACACAAAGAAACAGAGTTTGTGACTTCGTAAGCCACACTGGTCGAAAGGAAAGCAGTGAAGTTGTGGAAAAAGTGCCCTAACAACCCATCTGCAAGACCTGCCAGAGTCAGACATACCTGTTATCCATCCTAATTTGGAAGTAAATGGGCAGGTATAGCAAGGGCCTACCTTAGTGACACAATGAATAAATGACTGAGCTCAGCAACAAAAAGGAAGCATATGAAAGGTGGAACTGGGGACATGACAAGGAGGGATAAAGCAGCATTGCTCGGGCATGCAAAGATGGTATTAGAGGAACAGTGCTTGTATGCAGTTAAAATTGATAAAGGGTGTCAAGCATAACAATACTTTGCAGCCAAAGGGGAGACTGAGTAAAATCTGGGCCTGCTGCTGAATACAGCAGCTGACCTTGTGATACAGCATACAGGTACTCAATGTCATCTTTGTCTCAGTTTCTACTGGCAAGGTCTGCCCCCAGGCCTTCCAGAGCTCCACGTCAAATAGCAAGGATCAAGCTAGGGTCCATTTAAACAAGCTGGAAATGTAACATACGTCCACAAGATTGCACAGTATACGTCTGAGAGTACTAAGACTGCCAGCATATGTCATTGGCAGGGCAGTCCCTGTCGCTTGTGAAAGGTCATAGTGATCAAACGAGGTTTCTGACTACTATAAAAATGTTATGTCTGTCTTAGAAAATAGCAAGAAGGAGAATCTGGGTGATGACAAGTCTGACCAACCTTCCCTCAGTCGCTGGGAAAATTATGGAGCAAGTACTCATAGAAACCATTTCCATTCACACAATGACAAGAATGTTATTGAGAACAGCCATCTTGAACTTCCCAAGGGCAAATTGTGCATAGTCACTCTGATTGCCTTCTACAACTACATTACAGGCTCTCTGGATGAGGTTAGAGTAGTTGCTGTTATTCTCCTTGTCTTTAGCAAGGCCTTTGAGGCAGTTTCCCAGTGTTCTTGCAGCCAAACTTGGGAGATGTAGGTGGACTACTTTTTGTTAAAAACTGACCAGACCATTGTCCTCAAAGAGTAGCTAATATTTGTCTAAAGTCCAGTTAGCAAGTGATTCCAAGTGGTATTCCCTGGGATTAATAAAAAGGCTGATATTATTTAATATTTTCACTGAGACCCTTAGGGAGAACCAGGTGACACCAAATCAAGGAGGGTTGTTGGTATACTGGAAGGTATAGCTGCTAACCAGGGAGATCTCCACAAGCTGAATGAATGAATAAAAAAGATACATCTGTTTTGAAGTTCCAAAAAGATAAATACAAGGTCCTGCATCTGAGTCAGGATATACTTACGGAGCAGCGCAGGACGGGACTAACGGTTCTACAGAAGAGGACCCAGTGCACCACAAACTGAAGGAGGTCAACAGTGTGTCCTTGTGGTAATGCCAACTATCCATATCTTGGACTGCATTAGCAACGCCACGGCCAGCAGGTCAAGGGACATGATCATTGCCTGCTATTCAGCACATATGAAGCCACATCTGAAGCACTGTGTTCAGTTTGTTCTTTCACCAAATAAAAGAGACTGAAGAGAGTCAAGTAAAGGGTCATTTCTTAATGACCCTTAACGGCCACAAGCTTTGACATAGAAGGAGGTTAGGGACCCGAGAATACCAATATTCTTGTCAACTTTAATGGACTTTTACTGCTAGAGCATTCTTAGCAGCATTCCTTATGGTCAGGTTATGTGAACAGACGCATTTTGGTGTCCCATCCAGAAGACCTACAATGGCTATAGGTATGTATCAGAGCAAAGTAATGCCACCAGTGCAGTGCCTGATGATGTGCCACAGTAAACTTTGAACTGGGTTCCATCCAAACATTAAAGGGTAGCCTCAAGGTGGTACTGCCTCTGTGCTGCAAGCAGAAGCTCCCATGGATCTTCTGTATTTTTGTGTCAGACAAACTCGAGCCTACTCAGGGGCCGTTGAAGAGAAAAACAATTTGCACATCAAAGAACAAACTGGCATCCTACCCATGAATGATTTTCTACTTATAGCTGCAAAGCCACTGCTAAAGAGGCCAAAACTATTTTATAAAGTATTTCAGCAGCTATAATTGTTTAGGACCACTGAACTGCATGTTCCAAGCCAGATCAAAAGGAGCACCACAAACCCATGAAAGGCTTATGTGTAAAGACAGGGTAAATTCCATGTCTGGGATCCATCTGTAATTCTGTCAAACCAAGAGTCCTTGTATACAAATTAAACGTCTGTTTGCCAAAATTAAGTGAATGACAAACAAATACACCCTTATCACTATTTTACAGTGACTACCTTGTTTTCTTTAATGTTAAATATAAAAATACTCTTCCATTTACACTGTTGTGAAAATTCAAGTCAGGTTGGGAGTTATACCAATACCAGATATTGAACGTGGTCTTTCTTAGATTACCATTTTGCTCTGACCATAGATGGGTAAATGCATGTTACATTATTTTGACTCCAAGTCTTACAGTTGATACAGCAGAAGAAGAAGCTTAAATTCAATAGAATTTTGAGGAAACTCTATATTATTTTCTTGACCAGGTTCAAGGCAAGTGTATCACTGATTTGCCATAGATTGTCAACACAAAGATGGATTTAAGAAATTGCAAATACAGAGGGAATGAAAAAGCCTGATGTTTTACGTTCGCAGACTAGTGGGACATGCATGATTTTTCATGCTTAGATGCGTAAAAAACCTGGAACTAATAACTACTTGCAGTGTTAATTCCCTAAATTATTAGCACTGGTGCATATTAATATCCAATGCTAGTTTTATCTCTTAAAAAAAAATATGAAAAAAATAATAAAATGAAAAAGCTATTTTGATAATCAGAGATCTCATTTTGGAAGTGAGAGACACTTCCTCTCCATTTAAAACAACACTCACAAGCCACTGACAAGGATTATAGCCAAAGGTAGATGCAGCTAAATTCTTCAAAATAAACCTGGAATGTTAATTGTGAGATCATGAAATCTTCCTACTGTTTGTGTCTGTTTACATTTCAGCAGCAATAAACACAAGTGTAGCATGAACATGCCATTATCTGGAGAAACTTGCTAAAAACTTATTTCATGTGATTAAAGATAGTCAAAAGGCACAATATATAACACAGATAAAATTAGCTTTCTTATTGCTTTATCTGATAAATCCAAATCAGTAGTTTTTTTAAAAAATCCCAAACTTGCAAACATGGAGCCTCCTGAATTCTTACGCTATTCAATATCAATTTAGTTCCTTTACAAATACTATGGTCTGTATGTGAGGCAGTAACTTTGTATCCCAACTGATCTTCAGAAAACACATTCTGGGATGTGAAGGGTTGAAACTGAGCCTGAAAGCTTGACCTTTACATCAGCTGGTTTAATCTAATAAAAGACATTACCTCTCCCTAGAAGCCCTTGCTTTGTTTATGGGCACGACTGCCTGACATTACAGCACTACTATTACCAGACATTGCCAACTGCAAGGCCCTTCCAGTGCCCAGGATGGGAAGAACTGCCAGCTCTTCAAGTGACTGACCAAAAATACCCTCTCTTTAGGGATCCCCCTGCGGTACTGGCATCTCCAAATTCACTAATAGAGGGGACGTGACTCACTCCCATCATGTACCAGGGACCGCAGTGGGGTAAAAGGGGTGGCAGTGCAGGGATGCAGGGGTGCTGATCGCTTCCTTTGTCTGCAAACACTGTAGTATTCCCCGGGTTGAGCTTCAGCCTTGTGCATCTACATGTCAGTTCTCCACTTACACACATCTGCGTAGCAGTCAAATAGCTGCTGGAACAGTTATTAAGATATTGCTGCCCACCCAGCACAGCACTAAATAAATCAGTGGCCCACAGCTTTTGCTGGACAGACACTCGGCAAGACTCCCTGAATGCCTCCGGGCTTCCCTCTCCCCTCGGACTCTCCCAGCTGAGGCGAGGCCGCAGCCGGGGGACTCAGGGCGGCAGCGCCCCAGCAGCCGTTAACGGCCTCCCCTGCACCGCTGCGGGCGCGCAGGGGGAAGCCCGATGGAAAAGCGTGCCTCACTGAAAGCCACTGTAAAAGCCTCGTCGGAAAAGGCCACTTAAAATCCGCCTTGAAGCGGGCAGGGGAGAGGGACCGCCAGTCGGAGAGGAGGAGCAGCCGGCCGGGCAGGGAAGGCGAGGGGGGAGGCAGGGGCAG
>VWZK01000568.1:1802-28447 GCA_013396935.1 Baryphthengus martii
GTAGATATAGCACTTGAGGCTATGGTCTAGTGGTTAGGGATGCTGGGATGAAGGTTGGACTAGATGATCCTAGAGGTCCTTTCCAACGATAGTGATTCTATGATTCTTCTATAAAGGAAGCATCAACCAGAGAGCTTAGTAACAAAGGAAGGGGCAACTCGACATGAACCATACACAAAATCCTCCAGCAGGGTTAACTCTTAAGTAAAATTTTCTCTCAGGCCTGGAGCAGGTGCCTATCTTGGTCACTAAAGAGCAGCTACCACACTTTTCAGTAAGCATCCTGAAGCCTACACCAGTTCTGTGTCTCATCATCTCTCACTATCTCCAACACCTGGAGAATAGATGTTCCCAGTTAGCAACAGCCTTAACAGGCCTCATTTTTCAATAAAAGCATAAGCTTCATGTAAGTATGTTAAAAGTGCTGTAGTTGTGCAAGGGTCCCTCCTCATTCCAGTTTGCTGCTTCATCCGACCAAGCAATCCCTCTTAGTTAACAATAACGGTTGTGCACAAGTGCCATTTAGTCATAAAATACAATAAAAGGTGATTTGTAAGTATTTGTAAGTGCTTTTCGGTATTTAGTTTCTCAAGAACTTCTTATTTCTCACAGTAAGTCACAATTTCCACACTGCTTCTCTCTTTGTCTCAATGCAGGAGCAGACACAGATGTTTGTCAGAACCGCAGATGGTGGTGGAAGAGGATCTTTGCCACAGTCTTCAGCTGGCCTAAACAACAGAGAAAGATACCCATTTTTGGAGAAAGCTCTATTTAGACTTCAGCTGTACGGACTATTTGGGGTCTTTCTACTTCTATATTTTTGAGAGTCCCTGTCTAGTCAGCAGGAAAAGTTAGATACTACATGTGTATTTGACCTAAATATCCACTCATCACTCTCTCATCAAAGCTACACTGAAATGAATTCCATGAGTTTTTACTGCAAGAGTCCCTGAGGAGCTGAAATGTGGTAGCAAAGTATGAGGAACAGCAAGAAAGCTGTCAGCACAGAAGGGCCCTTTATGCGGTAAGCAATGGTAAATAACACTGTAGCTACACTAAGAGGCTCAGTGTGGATTTTCATGGTTGAGTACACTGTCCCATTCAAAAGACTTCCTCGGAAGCCAGAAGGGCTCTGTATGTGTTGGGGGGGATGCACCTGTCACACAAATCAGCGGATGACTAATTGGAACATACGTATGGGAGGCACACAGTCATGTCACACGATCCCTTGGCGAACAGCAATGGCTCCTTATACATACAGTTAGCTTTATGGTTCTTTTGGTTTGTATTTTAAAGGCTTTAGCTAGCAGAGCTGCTGGAGAGTGAAGCTCTATTGGTCAGCACTGATTTGCAGCTCGCTACACTGTCTGGGGTAAGTCAATAGGAATGAGTGTCGTGGGATTGTAGCCAGATACACTGAAATCAGGACCTCCAGTCAATAGTTGACAGACCTTCAAGGAAAAAGGAAACACCTACAAACCCATCAAACATTTGTGTATGGACACTAATCCTCACGCAACTTACTCCAGGAACTCATTTCACAGTCAGACAGAGCTCCACTGATCAAGAGTGGCCTGCAACATAAGAATGTGTAGTTCTCTAGTCCCTTAAAGGCTCAGCTATGCAAAAGAACTGCAGTACTTAACCTTTACTACTCGAAACCTTGCAGACCCTAGCTTATATTTTGCAGTGGGTTATTTTACTTCTAACATTCTAATGTAAAAACCCTGACATATCAATTCCATTGGCAAAGTTGATTGACAGGATGCTGTTAAGAAAAACTCACTCAAAATCAGGTGGACAGCAAACTTCGTATAAAAATTCTATTGAAAGCTACTCCCTGGTGAAAACAAGGACACTGCATATTTTGAGATGATGTCCTGGAACTCAACCATTTTTACATACGTTTTACATACCAATCATAGTTTCCAGTTCTTTACAAATCACACTCTTTACACTTCAGTATTAAGGTGGAGGTTTTGTTGTTTTGTTTGCTGGTTTTTTTTTGGTTGTGTGTTTTTTTTTTTTTTTGTAGTTAACTAAATAACCAGGACTTTATTTTAGGAATTCAGCATTCTTGTTGATAATGTGTGTTTTCAAATGCTTACCAGTCAAAACTCCACTAATGAATTTTATGTCTATACGTTGAAAAGCCATTGCATATACAATCACTCCAATGCAGCAGAACCTTTGTAAAAAAACCTCCTGGTTTTAACTTACATGTGAAACCAGCAGGACTATTTTCTCCACTTATCATCAAAACCATATCAAGTTTCACTTAAAAAAAACAACAAGAAGTTTTATATTGCTTAGTATTACTTCTACAAGCTAACTAGCTCATTGTTTCAAAAACATGGCTCTTTGTCAGTCTCCTTGATGAGAGAGAATCGCTAGAAAAATAAAGAACTTATTCTTCCAGGAATACAAAACGGAACATTAGCTCAAAAAAAATAAATAACAGTACTGAAGTATATTACTCTAACAATAGTATATTCTTTATATTAACTTCAGGTATATTTTCACAAAACAAAAAACAATGCAGTTACTTACAAACCATTCCCTTCCTACACTTCCTTCTTCATTCATTCAAAAAGTTTCCATTTCAATAGCAAAAGTTTGGAGAACATACTCAACTGTGTTAGGGGAAGATTATTTACTGAAAACAAATCTCAATTTTTGGAACAACACCACCAAAATGCAGACATAGAATTAGTCCAGTATAACCTAGAAAAATTAACTGTACTTCTGATGCTATACTACCGGTAAAGTAAGAAAATATAAGAAACTTCCTTTTTATTTAAAAACAATATTGAGAAAAAGTAGATTCTTTGGAGAATGAGGCCACTATGAAAGATCTGAAAAATCATCATGCACTTCAAATGCGTTACACTTCTGCAAAAGTTCTGATAATCAAAGTTCTTAACCATCAATTCTTTGCAGGTTCTTATCTTTCTCAAGTCCTGAAAGCCAGATGTTCCAAAAAGTTATACAAAACCAACATATACATATATTTATATATATGTATCACTGTTCATCCGTCCTTCCAAGTCGCCGCCGCCGCCTACAGAAAGCCTTTAGGTTCCATTTGTTTGCCTCCAACATAAAAGGTCCGTTGTAGACAAATAACACCGTCATCTTGTCATTATAAGTGAGATTCTGCAGGAGCTGGTGAAACGGAAAAAACCCAAAGTCAGAACAACAGGAAGAGATGTTCCCCATTATCTAGAACAGGTGAAGGAGGTCTACATAAAGCCTTAGATCTCTAAAGGTCAATATAGCAGGATTATAGCCTTTCTGACAGATGGTGTATATCTTTTCCTAGAAAACCCTCAAAGAGACTCCACTCATTCTGCAAGCAATTTCCACACTTCACTATTCTTACTTTGCGGGAAATTCCTTGGATCTAATCTATACCTTCTTGCTACACATGAGGACATTACTTTTTTGCTGTATCCACAATGGGTTGAGAGTATTGGATGTTTTTCCTTTTTTAATAGGGCAGGGCAGGAGGTAGTTACTTGGGCACATTCGCTATGTCTCTTTTCAGCCGCGTGCTCCTCTGAGCTAAGCAATTTCCGTTAGCGGAAACTCAAAACTTTCAAAACTTCTTAAAAGTTGCACTGCTGTTTTCTGGAGTAACTCCAGCCACAGCACTACTTCTCTGAAGTGTAACAGCCAAAGACGGACACTTACTGTAGTCCAAATCTTGTTAGACACAAGCCCAGCAGATAACCCTACAGCTTGTGTGACATCTGTCTGCAATGCTCAGGATGACTTTTAGCAATTTACTTGCAACTGATGCTCAACTTGTCATCCACAGTAACTTCCCTCTTTTCAGGCATTTAAGTGTTTACGCCTTAAAACAGATCCCGTTGTCGATTTTTCCCACTTAAATAACCAAATCCCGTCCTTGTCTGTGCTGAAATGCATCCTGTTTTCAAATGAAGTTATCTAACCTAAGGTTGTTTTGAATTCTAATCATGATCTGCAGCAAAGAAGCACTCACTCCCAACACGGTGATTATCTGCATGTTTAATAAATGTTCCCTCTTTCAGCACAGATATTAAAAAATACTGATTTTCAAACCCAAGACTCACTCCTAAGCAACACATTCAATTCATCTACTCATTCTGACAGTGAATCACAACTATTCAGGATACAATTTTCCTCATCAACTCTACTGCATATTAATTTATACCCCTTCACCTCTGTGGCTTCCTTAACAATATAGCTGGGGAAAGTGTCAACGTACTGAAAAAACCCACAATAAAAGTTTGTCCTGTATCCACTGGATACATACATGGAATTTAGCATGACAATCTGTCATACTTTCTAGTATGTGATTATATACTTGCTGCTAGTGAGTGATGTCAAATAGCACAGGCTCAGGAACAGCAGAGTCTGGTTTTCTCTCAGGCTTCTCCGTACAGCATTTTAGTTATCCTCTTAGGCACCCCACTAAAACTATTTTATTGGCTAAAACCTTTACATGAAGGGCTATCTCAATAATGCTCTTTGTGGTAGACCATTACAACTCCACTGTGCTAACTGTAGTCATCACCTATGCAGTTCAATGAGAGAGAGAGAATGAGATAAAGGAAAGAAGAAATACCTTCAGCCACCTCTTCGTCATAATGCCATCTGTCGCTGCAGAATAGTGGTGCAATACATTCCTTGATCTTCCTCTTACCATAATGTTAAATGGACTTATTTTTTTTAAACCTCTGGTATTTATTACTTCTGCTTTCTAATTTTTACTCTGATCTTTCTGGTTAGTTCTCCGCACTCAGTTTTCCTCCCTTCTCTATTCTTAGTAACTTGACAAGGCACACAACTTATAAAGCAGAGTCTGAACCCCAGATAGTCTTCTTCTACAGTTCCCCATATGGGAAGCATTGTAGTTAGCAGAGCCATCTCTATCCTTTCAATGTCCAAACCACTTTCTTATTTCTCAACATAAGAGAGAGCACAGAAGAGCAGATCCACTAAGGAAAGAAATTGCAAGGCAAAAGGGTATAGGTAACACACAAACCAAGAAAGAAGCAATGTGTACAGGAAACAACCAGACTGTGTGGAGACAAGGTAAGTTATACCTTGTTTATAGGAATATCATCACTCACACTAAACTTAATCTCCTACATGTTAAACTTTCATTTTCAGCCACGCACCTTTGGTGTAATAAAGAAGTACTGAGATGTGCTTTCTTTACAAGCAGTTTTCACAACCAACTCAAAAACTCTTCTCTCATTCACTGGATCCATTCCCTAAAACAAAAAATCAAACAAAAGGTGTGTTCCCTTCACTGTGTCATAAGCATCTGTGTATTCAGAGGTTAAATACTGCACTACTGATGCTCACCTGATTTATTTCATCTACAACCCTGAAAGGACATCTATTGAGTTCCTGTAGAGACATCAGGTACAACATAGTGGAAACACTTTTCTCGCCTCCACTCTGGTGATACGGAGTCAATTCACGAAGTTCAGTGCTACTGTGGAATTTCACTCTAATGCGAATCCCGTACTTGTCGTATTCCTCCTGCAAAAGCCAGTAACTGTTAAACTCAGTTTCTCTGCACTACACCTTATCTGATAATGGCATGCAAATTAAAGGAAATTTATGTCAAATATTCTGCAGGGGCCTGCAAACTACTCAGTTCAACTGAATATCAATATAGGAATTTTGTTTCCTATGTTTTCCTTAACTCTGATCCACTCTTGTTAGATAGAGAATTTTCAATGCCACTCCCTCCCTGTGACAATGATTTACTAATTTCTGAATCCCTGGTAAGAAAGACTTCCTGCATATTAAGAATATCGACATGAATGCTGGCTAGAAAAAGGGGAAAGCAATGCCCCCTATAAATTCCATTAATTGTAAAAAATGCATTAGGGTACATGATCCTATTAGCTTGAATTGTGAGGTGATAGGGGGTGTGCTTGTGTGTGGGTTAAGATACCATCTGAACCTCTTCAGGAGCAAGCAGTCTAATTAAATCCTTCTCTTCTCTTCCATTAGCACACTGAGATACAAAGGCCCCACAAAATCCATCTTGACAGCAATTTTCCTTTCATACTCAGCCAGGAAAACCACACAAGAGTGCTAACCCTGGCCTTTTCTTTAGCAGCAAACTGACACTTGTCAGCAGTCTGAGTCAATGATGCATGGGTGTGGAGATAGCAAATGTCGTTCAAAGCAAGCTGCATACAAGGAAACACATTCATGTTTCAAGGAAAAAAAGAAATCACTGAAGTTCTTGCTAATATTTCTGAAGTTCAAGTAAACTCTGTGCAGGAATGTGAATACAATCCCCTGTGCAAAAAGCCCACATTGACTGCTTACCATTTGGTCTACATAAAACACAATCCCAATATGCACCTATCAATGAGAGCTACAGGAAAGATTCAGAAGTGTCAGGAACATGAGTTCCAAGAGGTCTATCCATATTCATCATATAACGGTAGAAGAAAAGAATGAAGGTGATTCCTGACGGTTACTCACAGAATACTTCTAGAAAAGACAGTTGTGGCAAAAAGATAACGAGAAGTCCATCCCATAGAAGCCTGCACATGCCAGTTCGGTTCAGATTGCCATATTGCAGTCATCAAAAGGTGTATGAACCAGAGTGATCTGACAGAGCAGCATCCCACTGTAGGGCTGGCTTTATGAAGAACAACAAGGTCTAAAAGCCACCAGGAAGTAAATAAGACTAGCTTAAAGTCTTAAAACCACCTTAAGGAACCTCAAGCCTGTAGGAACAAATTTCAGGCTCTTTGCTACCTTCAGGTCTTGCTTTGGTATGAGTAATGCACATATCAAATAGCATCTAACATTGGAGAGGATCTATTAAATCTTCTCAGATCAGATACTCTGCTAAATCAGAAGAACAAACCATCTTTTGGTGTTCCTGGTGTTTAACTACACCTGCAGGCAGACAAATACCCTCAGGACTCAAAAGTGTACGGTCTTATACCGGTATTTACTTTCACATACCACAAATCTCTGCTGCTTCTGATGCATCAGCATGGAACTATGTACTCTCGAGGCTGAGGCAAATGCATAATCACTTCAGGAGAGAATGAAGGTGACCTGACATAGTTATAAGCTCATGTTTGCTAAGGGTCACGTTTTCCCCATTTTGAAAAAAGGTCATCTTTCTCACCCTCAATGTTTTCCCTGTTAGGAACGGGTTGGCACTTCCAAAGACAAACTGAAGATCTGCTTTGAGAAGGAGCGTTGTATGGCCATGACAGACACACTGAAGGTCAATAATGCTTTATGCAACTAAAACTATTTGCAAGCTGATTTTGGTTACCATTTCATTCTCTCCCAATATGGAAGACATTTCTTCTTTGGCATTTAATGCAGCTTATCAAAAAGAATAATTAGCTGATTGGATTTGCAGATTACAATTTGACAGCCTTGCCTGATAGTCCGGAGCCTAAGAAGGAAAATCATGGAGAATGCTTTCAAAACAAATGAATGTTGCTGCACTGACCTTTGTCAAGGTGGTATTTTGCTAAGGGGAACTAATAAGAGGTTCACTTAATCAGTGAAGACAACAGCATCGTAGCTTAGATGAACTTTCTCTATTTTATGAGGATTTGGTACTTGACTGTCAGGATGAATCTCAACAGGTCCACAGTCTGGCTTGGTTACTACCAGAAACACTTAGCATAGTGGAGTTCACAATTAATTAAGTTCACAATTAAGTTCCTTTTTTTTGTTTTTCTAACAGATACTTGCAGAGCTTTTGCTATACTCTTTGGAAAAGGATGGGTCTGCAGAACCTCAAGATCATGACTTCATGTAAGGAGAAATAACAAACAGGATCTAAGGCCTCTAGGCCCAATGTACTTTCAGAGGCTTTGGCACAGACTGAAACTAGGCTTGGAGAAATGCACAAGGTACTGGCTGGCAAAGCCCCCAGTAAAAAAGACTCACCTTCCAGCACAGCTGCAATGGCATCAGAAAGTCAGGCCTTTGCTGCCAGACTTCTGGGAATGCCAGTTCATGTAACTGACAGATATTCCAGGACCTGTCATGAATGATAACTCCTTACAGGGAATTGAGGAATGTGAGAGTTACTCACTGCAAGCACTTTGAATTCTGGTTACCAAGTGCTACCAGGGGAAGTCAGAACTTTTACTCAGGCTTCAGCTAAGATGTCAAGGAAGGACCTAGTGAAATGTTTCACACAGTAGGCACTATCGCCAAGGACATCATCAGATCTCAAGGTTCCTACAGGTCAGGCTAACAGAAGCTTGAACTTCAGTGTCATTTTGGGAACACTTCTAACAATGATAATTCTCCCTCAAGTGTCTCTCATTTGATATCCACAGGTCAGGGCTAAAGAATCTCCTGCAGAGAAGGGTAAGGAATACAAGCTCTAGAACAGATTATCCACCTCTCTGTATTATAGGCATCGGTCCCTTGAGGAAAAAGTTTGAGTCATTGACACTTTGTCACTACCTAATCTCTTAAACTACTTCATAACTTTGCAAGAGAAAAGTAAGATCTTCCAAAGAAGATATTCAGAAATCCCTCTGCTTTTAAACTGCTTTACTGTTTTCCTGTGTACACCCTCCAAACTTACTTTTAGGTAAAAGACAGTACTTGTGCACTAATAGAGCATGTTCATCAGTAAAAGTTCATTACTTTTTTGAAAGAATAACTTTCCTACAATCCAAATGGCTTGTTATTTTTTTTTCTTTAGCAATATACGAACAAAAGATGATACATGAAAATGTTACCCTTCCATACAAAAAATAAATCATACCTCATTTTCCACATGAAGATCAACTTCACCAACACATTGCATAGAACTGAAGAAGTTACTGAACTTCTCATTAATTTGCTCAATCAGCTTCTTCAAGGGGTTTAGCCACCTTTCTTTGACCTAGAAGTAGACATGTCCATGTAAAACCATTTTTAATAATGCAATTTTCCTTTCGAGGTATCTTTTAAATTCAAAACCATCATAATTACAGAACCTAATACCTCAGTATACACTCAAGACCAGCTCGAGTTACCCTTTTTTTCTGTATATACATTCTATTATAATAAAGACAAACTAATACAGAACTGTTAATTTCAGCTATTACCTGTGAAATGTTTTGCTTATAGTTATCCAATTCTTTTTTCTTTTCCTCTAGATATTCTGTCAACTGCTCAATTTCTTGTGTTTGCTTACTGTATTCTTCAACAACCTGCCAGAATTAAAAAAAAAACAAGCAGTCAACAAAATGTTTGCCAACTCTAACCTTGACTGTAAAAATATCACACTGCATTGATTCTGTTCAGACAGAATAGTACAGATTATTGCAGTGCACACTGAACCAGATATATTTCTAGATTTTAAGCAAAGAAATTGTAAAGCATTGCTTACTTCAGGTTACTGCAACTTTTTTTTTTTTTTTTAAAAAGGCACAGAACACACTGTTCTTTTGGAAGAACCTACTTAAAATTCTAATAGATGCAGAATGTGGCATTTACGGCACATTGTTCCTGCTGTCTAGCTTAATATATCAAGAAATCTAGCACAGAGTGGGATGCAAGTACAATACGGGTGGAGGAGGAGGAAGGGAGGGTGGAGGGAAAGCAGTGAACATACCGAAGCATTCAGGCCTGTGAAACAGGAGGCCCTGGTTTTCTCTTCATTCAGAAAAGCATCAATTTCCTCCAACGTGGATGGGAGAGCCTGAAAGGCCTTCAAGAGAAAGAATGCAAGTGTTACACAGCAATGTTAATGAAGGACACAAGTTTGCTAAAAAGGAACCGAATAAACCCAAAACTATTCTCCTATTTTCAACCAGGACATCACATACTCAAAATTTAACACAGCAAGATTTCTCCACAAACTACTGTGGACAGGGAAAGGTGGCTGGAAGTGCTACTACATAACAAAGATACACAGTTAATTGCTCCTCGGCTGCCCACCTTCTTCAGGTATGCATGCTCACACACTTGGTATAAGCCAGGGCCTCTACTAGTGAAGCCGTGTAAATACTTCCAGAGGCTGGAAAGACCTCCCAGTAAGTAGGTGGGCCCACATCTCAGTCCTTTTGTATTGCTCCATTAGAGCAAGCAGCTAGAAAAGTATGGCCTCTCATTATTTCTATGAACACAAGATTACAGATTTTAATTGACATTTTAGATCAAAATTTCTCTCCCCTGTGCATAAAGAAAATGACAGTCAGAGGTTATCCCACCACTACTTAAAAGTGCTTGAAAAGAGTAAGTGACAATATATGACCCAACACTAGCGGAAATACACGATTCTTTACTGGTAGCCTTCCAGTATAAAATATAAAATGTAAAATATACAATAGTCTTTGCTGGAGAAATCACAATGGTGTACGTCATCCAGAATTCAAGAGATACATGGAGATTTGGTTTTGTACATACTGTTTGAAATTCTTTTGGAAGATGTTGATCCGGACCCAGTTTGCAGACCTGTCGAGCTTTTTTCAGCAATTCCTTGGAGTTTTCTGTAAGAACTCGCTTCTTATCATCCAGTTCATAATATCGTTGCTTTAAAAAAGATATTAAAATACAGGTTTTTTTTAAACTTTATTATAAATTTCCAGAGGTGACACTAGCACATTCGCAACAAACAATATCTGAATCAGAGAACGCAGGTGAAGTAAGACTGACTGCTTAAAGAGTGAAAATCTTTGTTTCAACACACAGAACTCATTCTGCCTCTCTGCTCAAACTCAATAGATGCCAAGGTAAACTGATCAAAAAGCATATTCTTGTAATATAGGCAAATTTATTTTCTCTCAAGTAGACAAGTGTGCATGTATATTGACTATATGTTTCAAAACAGACTATTTTACAGGAAATTCCCTATAAGCCAAAACAGAACTACTGTGAGCCTTATTTTATCAGCTCCCATTTAACCACATTTATCTGCTTGGGAGCACGCAGTGGACGTGATGTACACTGAATTGTATTTAGCTGAAATTTTACAGAGTAAACATCGTAATTTCACAATCAGAAGTACCTTCTTTGCTGCTCCGTACTCTACCTTTGTAATACAGCTAGCAAAATACAAACTGGAAATACAGATCAGTTTTAAACTAGTGCTGAGAAATAACTGAAAAGCAGGTACAGTTTCTGTTTTTAAACAGTGGTCTCAAGGCTAAACTCTTTGGAACTTATGACAGGTAAGTGACCAACTCAGCCCTATGACTTTTATAATGCAATGTTATCACAACAGTAGTTGAAATACAATAAACAAAATATATGTTCATCAAACACTAAGCTAAAGATTATCTCAAATAAGCAGTATTCAGGCAAAAAAAACTGGAGAGCTTTAAGTCTCTCTTTCCCTTTGCCCTTGGAAATGTAGCTCAGTTACCTTTATCAACGCAGTCTCTACCACGAGCCTGCCACTTCCAAACGCTGAGCTGGCAGTGCCTGGGAATAACTGCTTGATAAAGCTGTGTTCCAGCTCCGGTGAACAACTAGCTGCAGTCAGCTAGGAGCTGACAACCATTTAGAAGTGAAAAGAAGTATATACCATGATACCGGAGCTTTTAATCCCAGTTGTTTTAGTGTGCAGTGATTACACATGCAGTCCATCTTTTTAACAGACAGTTACACCATTGGAATACACTGTTTTCACTTTTTTCAAAGGCAAAAAATTCTAACTTAAAATCCATATGCATAATATTTTGCTTCAGAACTTTCTTCTGACAGTTTGAAAAGTTTAGTTATGTTTCTGTACTTGGGAGAGCTTTATCTTCCCAATTTTTATTGCTGTGTATTTCTGTTTAATACGGGAGCCCTCCAGTGGCAAAAAAATATCTGAAGCGTTCATTTGGAGATTATACTATTTGGAGTTAGATAAACGTTTACTCCACATTTTGAAAATATAGGACACAGACACTGACAGCAATTCACACTTTTTTCTGGCAATTTAACTAATCTTTATTTACTAAACACAATAGAAGCCTTAGTAGCAGATATGATCACGAGTGGTCATCAATGGAGTTCTCACACTTACTCAAGAATCAGGGCTGCTATTTTCTATCAAGCACTAGGAAACAGACCGTGCATTAGAGGTATTTCATAATCTTCACAGACACGCTGTAAAGATATTTTTCTACACCGTGTTGATATCGTCAGAAAGGTAGAAAAAAAACCAAAACAAAATGCCCTTCTAGATTTTTTTTTTTTGCTTCCACTCCATAAATTCTGTTGTAGAGAATGAAGGACAAGAAGGATTGACATTAGAGTTGCACAGATAAAACAGCAGTAAGTGGCAGATGCCCCTTCTTTTGGTTACAGCTCAGATCTTATGTCATTCTAAATTAACACAAATAAAACTGTGCACCACGATGCTTATGTTCCATTACATATCTGCATATGCCCTGTAATACATTCCATAAACAACTTTTAGGAACATTTCAGAAAGCTATAAATTAAAACTTGACTCTATTTTGGATTCTAGAAATTTAAAAGGCAACTGACTTAATCTGAAATGTGTTTGACTTCATGATAATGAAAGCGAAGGATCCAGTGAAAGGCAACACACTCATACTTTTTTATACAAGGAATATCAATTTTATTCTTACGTATTTGACCATTTCCAGAGCCAAAGTCGATACTGAATCATCTGAAGTGGGAAACCTCACTTTTCAATTGCACATAAAGCTCCCACCTGAAACTCTGCAGAGCTGCCGCAAACAAGATTTCAAGTTATCTCTAGGCACCGAAAATCTGAAATAGATTCAATATTGAATATGCCGTACTGAAGTCTAAGACAAGTAAAATTCTTCAGGGTTTGAAAAGGAAAATACGTGTTTTGGCAGAGGAAAACCTCAGCATTCAACAGGAAATCTGGGAAGCAATAGGCCTTTGATGTGGTTATGAAGCATGTATTAAAATACAGGCATTGATTGTCAAGGTAAGCCTCAGTTTTCATTCCGGTTTGCCAGTTGATTGTCAGGGCCATATGCTAAATAAAAGTTAGATAAAGAAATAAAAATACACAAGTTTTGATTCCTTCTCCCTTCTATAAATGTATAGCAACATTAAGGTTGGTTTCCTGAAGATACCTCACTATAACCATCTAAATAAAAAGTAATTTTAAGTAGAAAGACTTACTGTTTCGAACAGAGAAGACATCATGAAAAATCACAGCCTAGATAGACCTTTATGTTTATTTCAGCCCACAGCATTAACTTGGGCAGAGCTTTACCCAGGTACTTCAGGACAGTTCTGTACTAGTGTGGAGCTGTGATTACAGCGTCCTGAAAGGCATCTACCAAACAGCAGAAATCAATTATATTCTGTATGCATAAGCAATTTGTATTCTGTAGTGCTCATCGGTACTGCAATTGGGTTTTACACAAAATAAGAAGCTGGTTGAAGAAAATATAGTTATCAGTAGCCAATGTTTTCCCATGTATTTGCATTTGAACGCATGCTTGGTGATAGCATTTAATTATTTGAAGTTTGAAACTTTATACCAAGAAAAATAGAATCTGCGTTTTCTTAAAATTTGACTTAAGGAGGAAATGTTGCAAAGTACATACTGAATATTAATACCTATTTCTTAAACAAATTTACACCAAATGATCCTGAAAATTAACAAGCTATCAAAGCAAGACAATTAGCAAGACTTTTTCAAAAAACTATCATAAACATGCAGGCAACGGTGCCAATTATCTAATGAGCAGATGGGGCTAACAGTCTTCCCTAATGTTCAGTATTGGTCACAAACACAGATTTGCTTCTTAGGCTCATTAAATAATTAAATACAAGGAGTTGTTAAAATAGCACTAAGGTTTCTACTTGAACTGCGATGTCAAAATATAAATCCCAGAAATCTGTTGTTGCTAACTTGACTTGTTCAAAAACACGTACTTTCTTCGCCTTTCTACCAAAGTGGTTAAAAAACCCCCATATCATAAAGCAACAAACATGCTGCTCTCTCCACAGTATCCCAGTGCCAGGACCTCACAAAAGGAACATATGTGATCTTCTCTTAGATGTACTAAGTGGAATTTGTGTTTGCTTCAAATCTTAATCAGATATTTACTTGGGTATTATAAAGACTCAGGATTGTTTGGAAGATAAACACTGAGTAAGTGCTAAGTATTAAAAAAGTTTCACAACTTATTTGGCTAATACAATTCCAATTTCAGTGCATGCATCACGACTAGCACATGACCTACAAAAATGTCTGATGATTAATTATTATTAATAGTCCCATAATTGTAATGTTTAGTCTTCAATTTAGTTAACTACACAGCTTTTGTATAATATACTTATTTCTGTTCCTGTTTGACTTTCTCCTTTCTGCAGGTTGACTTATTTTCTAAAAACCTGCAGCAACTGTTTGAAGACTTCCCCAAACTGTTGCAACGGCACCCTCATAGGCACCTTTGGAGCAAGACTACTTTAACAACCTACTGCTGCAGAAAAAAATTATCACAGACAAAGCCACTATGAAGTTGGAAGGAAGGGACAATTTAAACACACTATGTCAAATAACACTTGAGTCGAAGCTAACAAATAATGAGGTTTCCCCATGAAAGTACATCTCTTGGGGCCAAAAGTAAGAAATGAACCACAGAGTATACAACATACCTACAAGAAGCCTACAAGAAAGTGGGGGAGGGGCTTTTTACAGGGGTTTGCAGTGACAGGATGAGGGGTAATGGCTTTAAACCGGAAGAGTGTACACTTAGATTAGAAATTAGGAAGAAGTTCTTCACTATGAGGGTGGTGAGATACTGGAACAGGTTGCTCAGGGAAGCTGTGGATGCTCCATCACTGGATGTGTCAAGACCAGGTTGGATGGGGCTTTGGGCAACCTGGTCTAACGGGAGGTGTCCCTGCCCATGGCAGAGGGGTTGGAACTAGATGATCTTTAAGGTCCTTCCCAACCCAAATTATCCCATGATTCTATGATACTTCATTCACAGGGTAATGCAGGAAAGAGAACTTCTGAAAAAAAAACATTAAAAAGGGCCAAGGACTTAATTCAAAGACTCAACATGCAGTATGTAGGGAAGCGTGGCCTTAAATTTCCATGTATGTGAAAAATTAAGATGCACTTTAATACTCAGAAGAGTTCACCTCCAGAGCTGTTAAACCTCTCAAAATTCTACTGGGATTACTGATTTTAAGGTTTTTGGTTTGTTTTTTTTTCTGTTCTAATTTTCCTAGAAACAACCATCCAAAATATAAGCCCTGATATGATTTACTCTAATTATGTGGCTGAATGTAACCCAGTAATAACGACTAATGGGACCTCAGCTGACTCAAACATCTGTTCAGTACGGAAGGAAGCAATTTTTGTTTAATCAAGAACTATCAGAATATTTACACTACAAGTCCTATTTACTGATCTGACCAGGCATCTATTTATGCACCAGCCCAAGATACTCTCTAAATGATGAAGGAGATGGGGACAGAGAAAAGTAAAAACATGAAATAAACTTCCCAGTGATGATACACATTCACAGCTTTATAATACATTCTTACTCCTTACTGAGCTCCAGCAATGAAGTGATTTGCATCGGGTCTTTATCAAGTCTGAGTAACAGCAGCATCACATCAGTCAACTGACGCAACAGTGAGTTGCCAAGTAACATGCTGGACTTGTCTCTGTCTTCAAGTCACTTTGTGCTCCTCTTAGAAAGTTCTCCTCTTCTCAATTTTCCCACAAGTGATGATAGCTATAACCTCAAGTGATAGCCTAAATACATGCCAAGGTCATTCATTTTGGAAGCGCATAACCATCCAAAATAACTGTCACTTACCTTTTGAACTGCTTTCCAATTAACAACTTTTTTTTAATGTGTGTATGTGCATCAAATTGAATTTAGCAGTAGGTTATTGTTAACCTGACTCTTGCAAGATAAGGAAAAAACGTACCATCCAGTATCTTGACATTTTTTCCGCAGTACATTGAAAGAATGTACTACTACACAAATACAAAAATTGACCTCTATGCATTTAATTACAGTATAAGAAAATAAACTGTGAAAGAAAGGTAAACCAGCTCTGCTCTACTCTGGTACAATACTTTCTTGCTCATCTTGAGCTTCCATCTTCCATGTGGGTTGAAACTACTTGTCTGCAATGAACTTGGAAGAAAAATAATACTCCCAAATCACTGGCAGCCTTCTTACATAGACTATGCATGATAATAAAAAGATTAAGGACATGACTTCAACAGAAAACACATTTTCCCAGAAGTTTAGCTGTCTTAATTGAGAAGGCAAAGCTCCTGTTTAGCTTTAATTGAAGAGACTGAAGTGAAACTATGGAAATCAAAGCTAAATATTTAGCAGCACTAATACCCATTTCTAAACAAACACAGAAGCATCCTTTTCTACATCATAAAGGCTTCCACAGAAGATGTTTTAATAGTAGACACCCCAGCATTCATAGAAACAGTTACCTCTGCAGCTTTCAGCTGTACACTTGCTGCTTTATACTCTGATTCTAGTCTGTTCTTCTCAGCAGCCACCGTAGCACTCTGAAGAACCAAATCTGCTTTGAGGATGTTCATTGATATGCAGTTCTATATAGGAAAACAGAAAATGTCTGGTTTGGTTTTGTTTGGTTTTTTTTTTTTTTACACAAGAGACCCAAAACTGATATAAATCACTATCCATTTTTAAGTTATAGCACACAATACTACACTGTCTTAGCTCTTCAACACTGCTGTCTGTCAAATTCAATGAAAAAGAAAGATGACTTATTGGTGACCCAAGGCCTTCAAGATGTATAGTCCCCATGTACTTTTAGTTTGTAAGCATGTACATATATATCACTTGCAACCAAACCATTTCACATCAAAAAAATCACATTTTCTTTCTCTACACCGTATACTCACATGTGAAATGTGAGGAAAGACAAAGCCATCTCAATTCTTTCTCAGAAACAGAATCCAACAGGTGGATTTGGTGGACTTCACAAGTCACACACAGAGATGGGAAAAGGTCAAAAAATAAATACGTAAGACACATGCGTCTCTCACTGACAATGCAAGATGATTGACCAGATAGATGTACAGTGACTCTAGTGTCTTGCGTCTTAACTGGAACAGTGTAAGATAACGGAAAGAGATTCTAAGTTTCGTAACAGGCTTACTGATCCCCAGAACCTTGTCTGACAACTTTGACATTAAAATGTTTGCTTCATTTAATGACTCAGGCTCTGGAATCAAAATCAAAATCAGGCTTCAAAATCAGCAATGTATTCTTGATTGTGTGAAGGGTAGCTTCAAACCTCAAATTATGGGGCACTGGAAACACTGATTAACTTTTAGGATTATTTTTTTTTTCTTTTATTTATTACACAAATATCAGCAACTGAAGTTTCTGGAAATCAGCCTCACTTCAACGGTAATACTCAACTCTTTTCAGGGATAAGCAAGAACACATTTCACTGTTAGTAAGGCATGGCAAAGGAACAACGTACATGCTCAAAGCGGTCTCAAGAATGGCACCATTTCTTGCAGAGTGCAAAAGCACAAGCTTGTAACTAAAAGTAACTGTTCCTTGCTCCTTAGTTATTAAAAAAAAAATTAAGAAAATCCACGTTGTGGCAGCTCCCATTATTAGGGCTTACAGAATAAACTAAAGCAACAATTAAGTCCAGACTGCTATATTCTTTTTCGAGTTAAAGAAAACCCTGTGACATTGGAGTCCAAGACTTGAGTGCTCTTCCCACCCTAGCCCTCTTCCACAACCATGAATCCTTAGTTTCAGGTAAATTTTTAATGTGACTAATGACTACTCTTTCTTTCAATAAAAACAACAAAAAAATAGATTATGAACAAGAGTGGAAGAAACAGTTCACAGAATTATGCAGTATTCTGAAAACGTACAGGCTGAAATGTTTACGCTGCTCATTCCTAGTTCATTCCTGTATTTAACAAATCAGACCCTGGACTGTAAGACTCCAGTCACCGAGAGCCACATCAGTGCAAGCAAATGATCTACAAATTGAATTAATGACAGATAAACAAGTTCAACTTCATAAAAGCTTCAGAAGATATTTATCTTGAAGTAAATTAGCTCATAGACATTTAGAATAACACATCCAGGTCCGACTCTTCGTAGTAGTGGGGCACATACAAAGTTAAAAACACATACCTTTATTAGATGCATTAATTCAGTAACAAGTCTCGCTTTTTGGATATTTATTACTTTGATCTTTCCATTTGCCTGCTGAGATTCCTTCTCTAGGTCAATAGCATCTTGTTCCAGCTGTTTTAAACTATGGAAGGAATCAATATTTGATTAAATCTGCTTAAAAATAACTGTACAAACCCACAAAAATTCTTAATCTTGGTGATGAACAAACAGTTAGCAAGAATAGGAATTTTTATGCCTAAACATTCCAAATACATTAGAGTCATTCCCAACAAAAAATTCATAATTAAAGAAACTGATTTTGGCTAGAGGGCATCACTCAGTAACTATAGTCCTCTACTTCTTTAAATTTCAGATTAAAAAAATAAAAATCACTGAAATCAGTGTAAGGATGACTATTCTTTCTGCTGTTAGTTCCTTGAAACAATACAATATAGGAGAGTTCAGGAGGTTTGCTCCATTCTTGTTATAAGTACTGGGAAAAAAACAATGATGTCCTCAACTTACTGTAGAAAAATTGGATTTTCACTCATTCTAAGCCTCAAAAACATGTAACTATGAAGAACTTCATATGAAATAATCATGATGTTTAGTGAGCTGAGAAGCACTTGGAGATCTTCAAAAAAGGGCCAAAAAGACCAAGAGTATGAGACAGGAAACTACAAAGTAATAATTTTTACTTTTAATTCCTGTGACAATTGTGGAGCAAGTCCTCTCAGAAAACAATTCTAGGGGCAAAGAATCAGCAAGCAGTTACCAAGGGTACATCATACCTGATGAGCCCAATTGTAAAACAACTGGATGACAGCAGATCAATTTGCTTTCTGTTAGGCTTCTGGTAACAGCTCCCCTGCACACCCAAAAATGAGAGACAATAGCAGGCAGCGGAAGCCCAAATAATATCCTACCATGGCTACCCCCAGGCCTATCACAGGAGCCACATGCCCACAAAATGCCCATCTCCATGAGCCAAGAGGAGCACAGTGACGCCCTACAGGCAGAAGTCCAAATAAAGAACTTAGAGGCAGTGACACCCTGTCCCAGGACAGCCTCAGTATCACTGTCCAGGTGTGAAACTCAACAGGATCAGTCAACACCATACCCCACGCTGGACTGAGATGAGATCTTTCCTGAGGGTATAGGAAACGTTATGGGATGCAGTAGAAAGGCATTTTGCAACTGTGCAGGACTTATTATTGGATATTCAGGAGGGGGGAACAAATGCAGGGAAAGAGAAGGATCTAGAAGATTTAGAGAGGAAGAAGGGTGGGAAAACAGAGGGATGTGGGGATAAAGTGGACAATTACAGGTAAGTACTGGTCAATACGCTTGTCCAGCCTTGCCCAATCGGCACACTCTTACACAGTTCCCTTTTTCACTTTTTTCCTGTGTGAGTGACTCTCTCTTCAGCTTTCATGTGTTAATGGGCGTCTAAGTGCAAGCGGCTCTAGTCAGATCACACGTCAGAGGACAGAGCCTGCAACTGGAGAGATCCGACTGAGTAGACTGAACTGACAGCCACTGGAGCGGGACCACAGGTCAGACGCCCATGTGTTCATGGTGCCAGCACAAGCACAGGTAAGGTGTGCAAGCGAGTGCTTGATCACTAGGAAAGCCCAAGCTAGACTAGATGGCAAGTAGGTGAAGTGGCCTGGGAGCCAAGGGGCTGTCTGTGTTGCTAAGGATGAGACCACAGGTAGAGATGACCATTGGAAGGACCTGGGGAGTCCAACTTGGCTGCCAGAGACCATGAGGCCTGCTGCCTCCAGGGGTGAGACCGACTGGCATGTGCATGTATTTAAGGGTGAGACGAGAAGGGTATTGCTATTGGGGGTGGGAACTAAGGGAGTTATGGCTACCTCTGCACATTTGTATGCCTGTATGTCTCGGAGGGCAACACCACAGAGCAGCCTACTGGGAAACAAAACAGACCACAAAGTTGGTTACTCAGGAATCCCGATCCTTGGAGATAAGAGAGAAAGTCTAGAGGAAGAAAGTCTGTCACTTAGGCAAACTGGACACTCACAAATCCATGGGCCCTGATGTGATGCACCCTTGAGTGTTGAGGGAGATGGACGATGACATTGCTAAGCAACTCTCCTTCAGTTTTGAAAGGTCATGGGAGAACAGGAGAGGTATGAGGACTGGAGGAAAGCCAGTGTAATTTCCACTCTTTGAAAAGGGCAAGGAGGAGGACCTAAGAAATGACAGGCCAGTCAGCCTCACCTCCACCCCTGGAAAGGTGACGGAACAGCTCATTTTGGAGGTCATCTCAAAACATGTGAAAGAAAAGGAAGTTATCAGGAGTAGCCAGTATGGATTTACCAAGGGTAAGCCATGGTTAACCAATCTGATAGCCTTCTATGATGGTGTGACTGGCTGGGTAGATGAAGAAAGAGCAATGTATACTGTCTACATCGTCTCCAGCAAGGCTTCTGCCACTGTCTCTCATAACATCCTTATAGGTAAACTAAGGAAGAGTGGGTTAGATGAGTGGACAGTTAGAACTGACTAAAACAGAGTTCAGAGGGTTATGATCAACAGTGCAGAGCCTAGTTGGAGACCTGTAGCTAGTGGCGTTCCCCAGGGGTTAATACTGGGTCCAGTCCTGTTCAACACCATCATCAATGACCTGAATGAATGGATAGAGTGCACCCTCAGCCAGTTTGCTGATGATACAAATCCAGGAGGAGTGGCTGACACACCAGAAAGCTATGCTGCCATTCATCATGGCCTGGATAGGCTGGAGAGTTGGGCGGTGGGAAATCTCACGAAGTTCACAAGATTCGGCACCGACAAAAGCTCAGTCCTGCCCCTGAAGACAAAGTGATACAGGCTTGGGACCAACTGAAGAGAAGACTGTGGAGATGCTCTGCAGGGAAGGCCTTGAGGGGCTGATGGACAATGAATGGAGCATAAGCCAGCAGTGCACCCTGGCAGCAACAAGGTCCCCCAGCATCCTCGGCTGTATGAATGGAAGCACAGGAAGGAGGAGTGGGATTTTTCCGCTCTGCTCAGTACTGCACCCATTTTTGCCCCATGCCTCAAACATCATCAAACTGGAACAAACTTGGAAAGCAACCAAGATGGTTAGGGGCTACAGCACAGGACTGGCCTAGCAAGGACACCTTGTTCACCCTAGGCAAGAGACAGTTTCGGGGCACCTAATAGCAACCCCCCACTATCCTTCCCACAAGGAATGATCCACTGGCAGGATGGAACCAGGCTCTTACAAGAGGTGCATAGCAGAAGGATGACAGACAGTGGATGTACACTGAAATAAGAAAGATACAGACTGCATGTCAGCAGGAACTTATCTCCCATAAGGACATCCACCAGTGGAACACAGTGTCCAAACAAGTTGTGCAGTCTCCATGGAGACTTCCGAGATGCAGTGGGATACAGCCCTGAAAATCTAGTCTGAATTTAGTGTTGACCTTGCTTTGAGAACGCGTCTGGCCTACAGACTATGTGAAGTCCCCTCCAACCTAAGTAATTCTGTCATTGTACGTTACTTTCAAAATGATATCCGGTTTTATTCAGATACTTTTATCAATTAGAAATGTATATTTGAAAATAGTTATACTCACAACAAGGGTTATTTAACTCCTATCTCTGCAGAAAGACATCCGCATTATACAAGAAAATTTTTAACAGACTTGTCTGTGATTGTGTGAGGATTTTTACCCTTATTCAAAATTAGAGGAGTGTAATTATTTTTTCAAAGGGAAGGATTTAATCAATATTTATTTAGGTAAAGCATCCACTTCTTGCCTTTGAATTATATTCTGTATTCTAGTAAAGCACCATGACAATCTAACAAGAAAGATGAAAGCAAAACTTGGCATTGAGGCTAAGTTCACATGTACACTTGTTCAAAGCTGCTTCTTTTCACAGCAACCGGGACACATGTGACTATATAGCCATTCATTCCAGTCCCTCTAACTTCCCTATAGCCCTATTTTTCATTTATTTTTCCCCCCTCAACACTCTCTTTTCATTTTAATGCACCGTAACACAAAAGATGTGCACACAATCACCACTACCAACTTTCAGCAAACGAAAAGTAGTGTAGCATAGGAACATACAGGAGTATTTGAGGGTACAAGATCTGCTGGGGCTATTTTACAGGAGTGGAGGGAGTGAAGCCTGGGGCAGTCTCACCTACACTGCATTCAGGGAGTGTGAGTTTCAGTGAAGTATCTCTTGTACTGTGCTTAGGTTCTGCCTTACAACAAAAGCAGCAACAAGGACTAACCACAGAGGTTCACAAAACCCCAAAATATCTTAAGACAATATTGTGGACAATCATGGTACAACTTGATCCTTGAAACGCTTACTTAATACCATTTATGTACATTATGATATTATTTAGGTATGTGCAACCAAGACAAAGGACTATTTGAGTAAATGAGTGCAATTATCTCCCACTGGAATCCTATGATTTTATTGCAGGAAACCATTTGGAACATTGTTACATGGTTTCTCAAATATTGTCTTAATTTCCATTTCTAAACATCTTCTTTGCCCTGATTATCACCTGGATCTGCTGCTCAACTAGTGGCTGCTTTGTAAGAGGAAAAGCAGACTGCAGTAAGAAGAAGCCGAATCGCCTTTGTATTAAAATTGTTCACGTTTCATAGATAATATGGCTCGTTTCCTACCTATCAAACTTCACACCAATTTTTGATTCCAACTGTCTTCTCCTGTTTTGTCTCTCTAAAAGCTCCTTCTTCTGTCGCCTGAGCTCATTGTCTCTATGTTCCAGATGTTTCTGTCTCTCAAACAAGGTAGCCAAACGCACATCCAATGACTTTAACGTGTTAATGATGTCCTGAAATCAAAGAAGACACATAACCAGCATTCTCATTACAAACACACCATACTAACACGTGCAAGTAGGCTACGCTTCCTACACAATAAAACGGGTTGTAGCTCACATTATATACAGCACAGAAACAAATTCCTACCTGTTGCTGGTTTTCCAACTGCCTTCTTTCATCTGTATTCACCGAACTAGTGAGAAACTGTGCTGCCCTCAGGGATGTGTTAGTAGAGAGGGTTAGGTTTGTATAGGCGGATACTTTAAGAACGTATTTTTCTTCTGCTGTGTATATTTGTTTAAGTTTAGTTTCTTGTATGACCTAAAAAACACACAAAAGCATGCATCTGACAAAAATGTTACTTAAGACAATGCTTTTCAGAGCAAGGAATAAACTAGCTAAAACCCACAGTAAAGAATTTCAGCTTATGCAAGACTCTGACTTGCTAACAAGCCTTTGCAAAAAGTTCAATGCATCTCTATACTTGTAATTCAGGCTGGTCAGCAAAGAACTTTTAGGATACTGTAAAACAGGTATGTTACCATAACCAATTAAACAGGTTTTCATTATTTTTATATTACAGATAGACACTGGATAAAAAAGTTAATATTTGTACCGCATCATGAACAAGGACTGTACTTGCTATAGATGTGTAACACACACACAGCCATAGCTTGTGTATCAAAGAACCAAACATACTTAAGAAATTAATAGATGAAACTATAAGGTGAGTTATAATGCATGAATTTCAGTGAAGCAAATGTACCTGTAGGCAAAAGAAAAAAAAAAAAAAAAAAAAAAAAAAAAGGAAAAAAAAAAAAAAAAGAACTTTAAGAAAAAAAAAAAAAAAAAAAAAAAAAAAAAAAGAGGTATAAAAATAACAGAGTTACTATTTTTAAATTACTCCTGTCAAAAAAGGTATTCTCTATAATAATAAATAACATTTAGAGATTTATCACAATGCGAGGTAGTATAGCACTTCAAAAGGATATAGTGCCCAGTAAAACAGAAAGAGTAAAAAGCCTCCATAGGACAACATAAATTTGACTAAAGATATTTTCAGTTCATGTACACAGCACCAGCAATATCATGTTGATTTGATTCCTGGACACTGAAAATCATGTTTGTTCTGCTTTACAGTTGACGACACTTCCATCCTAGTCCTTTGTCCACATACTCAGGACTTTAAAACTAAAGCTTTCTCCAGCACGTGTGAAACAAAATGTTGCAAACAATGCACTTCTCAAACAAAAATAATGAAACTAAGTCAAGAAAGTGCCACGTGCAACACATTCAGTGCTTATCTCTGCCCCTAGAGCAATGATTTTTCACTTGTTGCCCACAGAGCTCTGGAAAGAGAAGTATCTGACTCTGACTGGTTTACAAAACATTACTCAAAGACCTACTATAGAAGTCATCTGCTTCATCAGGTGATGAACACAAAGTGGTGGAAGAATCGCAGTTTAAAGACAAAAATGCTTAGAAAATACACTAAGGGAAGAGCTTTTTGTCTAAGAGTCCTTCCACTTTTACCTGCCTCTTCTTCATTCTTAGAGCCTCAGAAACATAGAAGACAGGAAGTAGCAACAGCTACCCCAATAAAATAGGAATTTTTCTCTATTCACAGAGCCTGGTTCCTGAGATTCTCAAAAAAATAACCCTTAATGTTCTCAGAGAACCCAAGGTAGTCTTCTGAATTCAAAGAAGAGCTCCCTCTGTACAAAATATAAACCGGATGTCTAGCACAGAGAAGTGAATAAGGATTTACATTGAGAACTGTCACATGTGTTATCCATTATAATCCAGCAATGATGAGCTTGCAAGAACCACTGAAAGATCAAGGTAGGGAGATTACCCCTAGTGGGTGCCCTTAGTCTATTCTAAAAACCCAAAAGGTTTATATAATATTTACCGCATCAATTCTGACTGGAGCTATACAAACGTATTTGCTAGACTCTGAGAGGCAGCTTCTAACTGTTACTTTAAACATGACAAGTTAGCATTGTCATGTACTAATTTTGCCCCAGATCTCTCAGGCACCTAAAGCAGAAGTTTTACTACAATAAAACAGCTTCATATGCAGGTAAAATATATTTCACTTTTTGTGAAGTACCACATTAGATTGACCGGATTTTTTAAAATGTCTTGCAGTATGTTTGTGTGTAATGAACTCTTCTCACTTCTAGAGGCCAAATAAAAGGCTAAAGCAATTTTTTGCTTTCTCCACACTGACTTGCCACAGAATTTCTGAAATAAAATTCTAGACCACAGGTGTGTTTGTGCTACTTTGGATATCTCACCCTTTCAATCATGTTTCTGGTCTTCTCTGTTCCCACAGGGACATCATGGACACGGTACTGGGAGCAAAGATAACTCATCACAGGATGAGGAGCATCAAATAACTCTCGTAAATATGAGAAAAATCCATATCGGCTGAAGAGGAATGAAAAAAAACAAGCACGCATCAGAAACAGAACTTGGCAGGTACGCAAGCTGAAGTTACTGCAGGGTCAGAAAGAAGCACTGCCAATCCAGAGCTGTAGTGGTGAAAATCTGATATGCAACAACACCAAAACACAGTATTTAAAACCATGCCCCACTGATACAATCTGATACATACTGTAATTCTTCAATAGGTCTCGAAGGTAAGTTTTCAGCACATGACTGAGCAGGCGCGCATACAGCATTCACTCTTAGTTTCTGATGGTCACGCATCTAAATATAGATTACATTAGGGTATTTGGTTAAAAATTGCAGAAAAAAATCATTACACAAAAATTGAGCATTTATTCTTGATTTACAAAATTGGAATTACTTTAAACTGACAGTCTCTGGAGGAACCCACAAAAATCCATTGTGGCTCAGGCTTTACCGAGTTCCTCTGAAAGCCAAGCTCCGTTCACATTTCTCTGTGAAAGTACCATGCATCACAGAAAGCAAAAGCAATCCAAGAAGTCCAGAGCCACGTGCTCAACCTAAACAGCCCAGCTAGGTAAGGAATAAGTAAGTATAGTAATACAGTAATAACGAAGGCCCCTCTTTCAGGCTGCATGACTGTTTTGGACAGACCGTGGCAGACCACTTGCTACTGAGGTTCTAAAAGCCTGATCCAAACAGGGCAGGAAAGACTGAATGTAGAAATGAAAGATCAGTTTTGCTGGTTAAAGCAGCCTTGCACTGGGTTCCACAACCATGGAGGCAAGACAAGCCACCAGAACCTCAGTTCTGATCATGCAGATAAAAATGACTAGCTTCTGTGAAGGGCAGATAGGTCTGGAAAAATTGCAGGGCATTTTGCCATTAATCACACTATTCTGTGGACAGAGCTGGGAATGCCGTATCTTGCGGTTTCTTTCTCCTGCATCATCAGTCCGTCTCTCAAACGTAACAAACTGCTTATTGCTCCATGAACCAGCAGTACTGAGAAAATATAAGCCTGATAAGCTGCTTAGACCATTGTCTTCTCACAAAAAGATGACTGCTTGCCTCTTTAGTCAAGAGCCATCAGAAGAGCTTGGCACTAAATATGTAGCTTCCTGCTCTTTTAATTTTCTTGTACGCAGTATTTTCTCCTCAGTGATTGTTGCCTTGTCAAGGAAGACAAAAGTTATTTCTAAAAATAAGTATTTTCTTAATAGTCCTGCATATCTCCAGTTGGTCTAGACTTTAAATAATAATAATAATAATAATAATA
>VWZK01000569.1:294-22156 GCA_013396935.1 Baryphthengus martii
ATTCCATATCTGCCATCTTCTTTCAATGGGTTGACCAGGAAAGAGACGTCTGAGGTAGACGTTTGGCTGTCTCTACATACATATATATATATGCAAAAGAGATTCATGACTCTTTCTTGAAGCGTCATGAGCCGGCAGTGAGGTAAGAATCGTTGCCTTGTAATTCCATTTCTTGCAGATGTTTGACTATAACCCTTTCGCTTGTCTTTTCTGCAGTAAACACAGGAACAACCTTTACTTCAAGAGCTAATTTTGATTCATAATATTTAAAATAAATTTCCAAATGTGCATATAGCTTTCTTCGTGACCGATAACACTCTTGGCAGACACTACTTTAAAACCAGGAACTTTTATGTTATTAGATTTATTTTTTAGTATCTTTATGTATTTATTGCTTTTAGAGCATTTTGGATTCTCACACAACTTTGTTATGGAAAAACTTATTCTGTAACATGAAAATATTTTTTTTTCTTCTTCTTTATCAGGTTTACATTTAAAAAAAAAATAGAAAATCTGTTAGAGAAAAAAAATAAATTATTTCCCTTGTTTATGCAGATTTTGCGGTTCTGAATGTAAGATTTTAAGGGAAGTTTTTTTTTGCCTTTGTTTTTTTCCCATCAAAGAGAACGAGCATGTCAGACAGGCTAACACATGAATTTGTGACTTGGTGCTCCCGTATGCTAACGGTGTGGTTGTTTAGTGCATGCTTTGAGAGTTGATTTTAAAGGTCTTAAAGAGTCTGTTTTAATAATTCATATTGATTCAGTAGGGGATGAAGATGCTTGACACGTTAAATGATTAGCATTTACATTATGAACATGTTAATTACTGTATTTTTAATGTCATTAGCTTTTATAAACCAAGATAAGAGTATTCTTAAAGGGACATCAGCAGATTTGCAACATACTGGAAAACACTGATATATAAACCAAGATAAGATTATTCTTAAAGGGACATCAGTAGATTTGTAACATACTGGCAACCACTGATATACAAACCAGCCCTAGAAGTATTTCCCCCTCTTTTCACTGACTTTTCTCTCTCCCCTTTTACGTTTCGGTAAGGATGTTTTACTTATTTGGCTCCCACACCAGTACACTGAAAAAAAAACCAAAACAGGAAAAGAAAGAGACTAGAAAGAAAGTATTTGGTCATTCAGTTTGTGGTAACTGAGCGGTGAATGGTGTTACATCTTCCCCTACCTCCCCTCTCCTCACAGGAGCGGTAGCTGTTACAGCCACAATCATGAGGCTTTGATTTTCACCTTAAGTTAAAAACATTTATCTCCTGCAATGCCTGATTCACAATGGTGACTAGCAAACAAGCAGAGTAAAACAATTTATAGATATTCTTTCCTCCCTTTCCTTCAAAAAAAAAAAAAAAAAAAAATTTAAAAAAATCTTTTCCCCCCTCTCCAAAAAAAAAAAAAAAAAAAAAAAAAAAAAAGCCTTAGCTTTAAGCAATCAGAAGTCACTGTGCAGCAAAGCAAAAGGGAATTTACTTCTGAGTAACACAGCTTGCTATACCACTGCGTCACGCGCCAGAGAACTAATCTTTTCCTATCTCTCTGGGTCATTTCAGCTACACCTGGACATTGTATTGGCACATACTGTCTTTAGAAATCCTTATGGGACTAGGGGAAGATGAGAACTTGCAGAGTGTATTGAGTTAATGAGGCTGCAGCAGAGATAAGGCAATCAGTAAATAGGAGAAGTCTACTGATAGTGGCTGGGGACAGAAATGTTGTAGCAAGATCTATATGGTAAGTACAGGAGATGAAGATAAGGGAAAATATCAGATGGAGGTCGAGAAAACCTTGCAGATCAAACTGGGGTACCTCTTTCCCATGCTCATATTGTCTACCTCTTAAAGCTGTGTCCCCAGAGCCGTACTCCAAGGTAAGGAGCTCCAGAGGAGGAGTCATTTCCTTACCTCAGTGAGGGGAATATTTCGATAAGGTGCCTTTCTGAATCTGGGGCTGGAAATTGGGATGGGATAGGATAGGATGGAATAGGGTAGAGATAGGATAGGATGGGGAGGGGAGAGGGAGAGGGAGAAGAGAACAGAGGATGGAATAGTGTAGGGAGAAGGCACAATAGGATAACTGGAAGAGACCTACAACGATCATCTAGTCCAACTATCTGAGTAAAAATTAAAACAAATTATTAAGGGCATAACAAATCTCTAAGGGTATCACAAAGAAAGCGTAGTGCCTCTATCCTGATGTAGGGTTTTGGCCATTGGTAAATGACAGGGACTGCTGAGTGGTCTTCACAGACAAAGCAATGCAGGAATTGTATTTAGAGATTGGATAGGAAAGGGTGTGCTCTGAAGACAGAAATGAATCTGAGCTTTTTCTATACTTCTTCAACCTGTTTCAGCTGCTGAAGAGCACTAAGGCAGGTACAGATTTCACTTAAGAAGTCGGCAGTGACCTCTCTATATGCCCACATATTTTTTTTAAAGAAGTCTTAACATGAAAGGAGTAATCACAGTCCTCGTTTGTCTGGAGGGCTCCTTCAAAGCACTACTGCACACCATTTGAACCGGGTCTCCTATTGCAGTGGAGGTACATAATAGTGTCATTAATTAAAACTGAAGGAGTTAAGCAGGAAATGAGAAGGCAGAAGGGAGCAGCCTGTGAGTTTCAAATTCAAGGGAAGACTTCTCAACTGGACCTTATACGTAACCTTGGGGCTACGCCTTCTAACAGCATGGCTGTATGTGTCTCTGGAACTTTCATCCATGTCTTTCAGAGTTTGAAAGTCTGAGGCTCTAGGACATGTTTCTGCATATTCTGCATATTTCTTTCTTCTTGCTATCTCATACCATTTTAATCCATAGGAGGGTAGAATGAAAGAGGTGCTGAAAAGCCCCAGGAAAGCAGAACATTTCTAATTTCTTCAATCTAACCACGAGATGGAAAATTCACCCCCAAAATAAATGTCGCGTGATTTTTCAAGCTTTCAGAGAAATACCGAATAAGCTAAAATCCCGAAAAGTTTGGATCGTGAGATCATGAGCTATTTTTTGGAGAAGAAGAGCTTTGGGTCTCTCTTGCTCTTTGCTAGCGTAGTTGCAAGGGCTGATGTTTCAATATTTTATTGGGGTTTTTTCTTGTAACCGCTATGATTAATACTGAAAGTATTAACCACTGTAATTAATACTGAAAGTATTTTTGTTGATGTTTCCTTCGTTTTTTTTTTTTCTATTTTTTTGTTTGGTTTGGGTTGGATTTTTCTTTGTTTGGTTGGGGTTTTTTTTTTAGATTTAGGTTTGGTTGTTTTTTTTGCTCATAATAAAACCAGATATTGTCTTATCACCTGAATCCAAGTCTGTATGACAAACAGTAGGTATTCTGACAGCTGTCAGTGCACAAAATCCTTTTCATAGGGAATACATAGCCTGTTTCTTGGACTCAGGAAACTCCAGTAAAGAGAAATGCTGAACTTTCAGAAGTGTTATTGCCTAGTTCCATTAAAAAAAAAAAAAAAAAAAATAATAAAAAAAATTAAGAACCAAGTTTCCTCTGCTGTTGGCTACATTCTAGTGTGTGCATCTTCAAGTTGGACTTACTGAGGACTTACTAAGCTGGACTTAACGAAGTTCCAGCTCAGAAAGTCTTTGTACAGCCCAAGACATTCTTTGGTTAGAAATCTTACATAAGGAGGTTTCAGGCTGCTCGGTGTAGTTTTACAAGAGTAGTTTAACAGCTTTCCTGGTGGGTTTTTATTTCTCCGACCAGGTTTTTAGCCCAACACCTTTATTCTTGTCATCTTATGCATGTTCTAAAGGACATTTCTAACACATCTCAAGAAGCCTATGAGTCAGTATTTTTCAAACTTGAAATTAGGTTCCTAAAACTACATCCAGGAATATAAATACCATCACAGTTTTGGAAAGTGTTAAATATCCTGTAAATGTCACCAAATCAGAGTTTTAAAATTAAATTAGCTTATAATATATAGCTACTTTCCAGAAGGCATTTCTCAGAAAATATACAGGGGTGGAATGAAAAATCAGGAATCGGTAATCAAAAATAAAACTTTTAGTTGCCTACATCTTCTGCATCATCATTGATGGTTTTGTTTTTGGTGTTTGTGTATAGCTTGCTTTTCATCAAAAGTAAAACCCACATGAAGGTTCTGATGAGAAGTAAAAACTCATATACATTCCTTTCTCATTTTTTCGTTACAGAAAATGCTTCCCTTTTATAAATGTTTTTGACATTTAGAATACAAAAAAAATGTACTCTGCCTAAAAGTCTTCAAGATGGGCACTGTAAATTCACAACACATGTTGCAGTAATGAAGTTTTAAAGAGGAGCTTTGGCTTCAAAACTGTTTATGTGTTTTTCAGTAATAAACTTGTACCTTAATTTTTTGCTTTTGGATTTGGAAACTTTTGGTCTCGGAAACTTTTGGTCTCTTCTACAGCCCGATTCAGGAAATATCTGTACTCTGAACAACAGTTCATAAACATGGCCTTACTCCAGACATGGTTTTAAATCATCTCCAAATAACAGAAGCACAGTTATTGAAGCCTGTAATAAACATTGCTCCTGAGGAAGGTTCTGACCAGGGGTGGATTTAAATACACTCTGAAGTCATGTATTCACCCTGTCTCAGGCTGCACATTGTATATGAAATTATTATTCCCTTTTCCCAAGCTCTTGGCCAGGTGGGACGCAGCACAAAAATTCTTAAATTTGCATGTGAGCTAATGTAAAAGGTATATATTTAGTGAAGCTTAGCCTTAAAATGAGAGAAACAACTATCCCTAATCAATCTGCTCTTTCATTCAGGTCCTAGCAACTCTTCCTGGAGCTTTTTCCTGGTTCGGATTTCTTATCCTTGTCGTCAACCACCAGCTGAATCTCCACACCATTTCACCACTGAAGTGAGATGCTCTGAGGAGCCTGTGAGTAGAGGATAAAAATAAAACGTACTGATTAAATAAACATGACAGAGCCCCAGTGACCAGCAGGAGCTGCTGTAGTTAATTTGGGTTCAATTGCAGAGTCGATATGATGGATTTGGGGCTAAGGCTGTGTTGAGTTGAATGTGTTTTGATGTCTTTATATCTTCCCTCTAGTGTCAAATAATGTTTGTCCCACAGAAAGCAGGAAGGCAGCTCTTTCCTAACAACGTTTTTTTTCTCACTTACAGCCTGTTTTCCTCTTGGTTTGTTTAGCTTAATCAAGAAGGAACTAAAAAAAAAAAAATAAAAAAAAAATTGGATATTGAAAATATATAGGATAAAAATTGTACTCGGAGAGAGACTTCAAAGTTACTGCTCTGTACTACCAAAGGCAGCTGAGACAGGTTCAGGACAACAGCACAGAGCCAGGGAAAAGCTGACACTGAAGTGCCCCAACTTTCTGGATTGTGCAATTTTGCTTGAGCTCGAAGATATATTCTGGGTAAATATTTTGAGTAGCACCTGCAGCAGTTCTGATAAATTCCCCAGATCATGGATGGTAACTGAGAAGCATCAGAGTCGAGGCACAGCACGAACGCTGTTGTGTGTTGTTGTGAAACCTGGTAATGCTTTTGCACAACCCTTTTACAAATGCTTGCTTTGCTGAAGTCTTCAGGGCAACTGACTTAACTCCTTGCCTCAGTATGTTTTTTGCTTTAGTTTTTATATATTTTTTTTTTCCTAAATAAGCATAAATCTGCTAAATCCTGTAAGGTACTTGGAAGTCATGGGTGCCCTTATAACAAAATAGTATCAGTCTCTTCAAGAAAACCAACTTGTAAGGTAAAAGCAAATAAAATTTAATAGAAAATCAAAATCCTTTCATTTGAATGCAATATAACCACTGTCTAGCTCACCTTTCCAGAAGAAGAGGCACCTAAAAGGTAGGTATAATTTTCCAGTCATTGGATTTGTTCCAGTCTCTCTAGATAGAGATACCAAGTTATTTATTTGTACAGAACTGTTTGGTTTTGCTTGTAAACTCCACAAAACTTTTCCGAAAGACAAAACCTCAAATGTAAATGTTTTCAGATACGCGTCTTGCTTATTGGTTTTTCAAGATCATTTATTTGGTTTGTCACTTAGCAGTAGCAATTACTTTTCGACTTTTTGACTTCTTTCCTTCTTCAGTCCACTTACGAAATGAAATTTTGGACTGCGTTTTTTCCTTAAAACACTTTTTTTTTGATTACAAATGTTGGTTGCATTTACTTATGCAAGTAAGCTCTGGGTTCAGGGTGGGGTCAGCAAACCTTATCTGTGCTCATATATGTGGATTTTTGCCTGTGAATAGGATTATGGGAACAGAAATCCTTGTATAGACCTGTATGTCACGGATGTAACAGACTACACTGACAGTCACTCTGCAGAGACGGAGTCTGGTGGGACGTCTCTTTGTCCATGCTTGCAAGACTCAAACAATATGGATCATAGTTTCATAGTCTCAAAACCTTCCCCCTAGCCCCCTCCCCAACCCAGGAAGCCGTATCTGTCCTTGTCTTTATCTTCTGCGTCAATCTCTCCCTATAGTGAGACAGTAAAGTTTAGACACAGGATGGCTTTGTCTGCAGGAGCACACTCAGACTAGTCTTCCAGACTAATTTTCTGCTTGGGTTACTTTCCTAATTATAATTTGTGTTCTCATCATGTCGTGGAAGAGTACGTTTTAAATGAGCTTGCAATACACAGTGTAGAATACCAGCTTTATAGCACCGTTCGTAACCTCGAATACCAGTTTTTAATTTGTCATGATGCAAATGCCATAACGACTACAGGTTTTCAACTCTGAGATCTATTTTTTTCCACCAGCTATTTGTAAACTGAAGTCTCAAGTTTCATTTTCCCACTCCATGTGTAAGACCATTGGTGCAGGATGTTGATCTACCTTTGGACAATCAGAGCTGTGTATGTTATGCATCGTGTTCCAAAACACTGTTAAATATGTGGAAATGGAAAAAAAAATTACGTGAATTATGCCTTCTTCAGCCTCCTTATGCTGGCTAATAGGTTTTAAATGGACTGTTTGGGTTTTTTTTACTGATAACCACAAAAAAGTGATTCATTCTCTAAATTAATACTAGAAATATTTCTTAGGAATGGAGGACTCATTTTTATTGAGTGATAGAAATACGATACTCCATTCTGGTGAGAGTAGACAAAGGTAAGGTTTCAACTCTGAAATAACCACCTACTCCTGGGAAACAGTCTCAGGCAAAATTTTCAGGGGCATCTCATTCTACTGAGTCTATTGACTCTGGAGAGACGTTTTAAAAGAGTGAGGCCATGCACAAAAGCATGTGTATGGGAAAAAAAAAAAGTATGATATGGATCACTAAGCAAATTTGTTTGAATATCTTTATTTGTACATCTTGCTTAGGATGATTTAACTTACGCTAAGTTCTATCTACCAGGTGCATCACTGAGACAGGTTTTTGTGGTAGGCTGACCAACGGTGCCTGTGTTGTGATACTCACACGAGAGCTGGATTTTTTCCTGCTCTAAGGGATCGTATCCTGTTGTTGGCTGACAGCAGGATAAATGGCAACACCCTCTTAACTGCATTGGGCATGCTAGCTGTGATGTTAGAGAGAGAATTCTCCCTGGCCCTGCTTCGCATCTGTTGATTCGGGCTTGTGTGCTTGGATTTGGTTAGTCCCTGAATGGTGATAGCTATTCCTTACCCTTTGTAGCTGTTCAGGCAAAATTTCAGGGTAGCCCTGGTGGATAATTTTTATAGGTCATTACCTACAAGTCTAACTTGCTGTGAACATATATGGTAGCATGAGCTCTTGCTGTCCCAGCGCAGCCATACTCATTCGAGGCTCTTTCAAAGACAAACATGAGTGGTTTTGAATGAGATATGGGGATTTTGATTTGTGTTATGAAAGATCTGGCTGTTTTGACTCTGTGTGTATCCTGAGTGCTGCTTTCTCCCCCATGGCTGTGAGACGGATGCTCCCTTCTTTGCAGAGGGCTCAGGAGAAGGATGGTGAGACACTTTCCCAGCTTGCCCACTTCGTAACATGGTAGCACAAAGGAAGGACAACCAGTGCTGGGGTCCAACTGCTATCCAATGAGAAAAAAAAAAAGCACATCAGAAAGACCCTGGTCCCTTCATCCTTCAGTAACCACTGGCTCTTTCCCCTCATCCAGGCTGCCAAAAATGGCTGACCCAGCTGATGTTAGAAATGAGCTTGTGTGAGGAAGAGAGCATGTGAGGTCTCCTACCCCCAGGCATGGCAGGAGAGGGGTCTGTGCAGGTCCCCGGGAAAGTGTAGCACAGTGCTTCAATCAGCTCCCCAGCCTTGAGCAGCTGAGCTGTGGAAATCACTTTGACGTAAATCTCTCAGCAGCTTTTTTGTCTGAGATAAATGGTGCATAAACGAAATGCAAAATTGTTTGGTGGACAGGATTATCTATGTGTTTACTGCTCTCAGCACTTTTCTTTTGTCTTTTGGCTGTGTAGTTCTCGTTGATGTGAATAGCTGTGCACTAAGCTAAAGCTTCTGAACGTAAGCAGGGTGTAACAGAGCTCTCCTTTTAAAACTGTGACAGCTATGCACTTGTAGTTGCAAGAAATGTCAAGTTAGAAGAATTACTGCTAGTAGAAAGTAATTATTTTTCATTTCCAAGCTTCCCTGTTCAGCGTTAACCAAATGTAAACTTCCTATAATTCTGCATCCTTAACATCCCTCTGGATGCATCACTTCCAATTCCATTTGCTATTTTACATATGCACCCTCACATACACGTGCACACAGGTGTGGCACCTCATAATTTTTTATTATTATTATTATTATTATTCCATCTTTTCAGGTTTACCTTGTTATAGAATATTCTGCTGCCATAGAGTGCTGATGATATACAATATTTATATAAAGATTCAAATCAGTGTTTATCACATCAGAGCACTATCACCCGAAAGAAAATCACAAATCAATAATTCATTAAGCAAGAGAGAAATTAATGATTTGAAACTGTTATTCTTCTCACCTTTAATAGTTTCAAAAGAAATTGCATTGTTTAAATGAAGTTTGATCACGTTTTGGACTAAATGGGTCTGATTTAATGCATCTGATGGAAGTCAGTGTAGTATTTATCACAGGATAAACAGTAGAAATACAGAATTAGCAGAGATAGTTTTCAGTTTACTAAAACTGATTCATTGACAATACTCCGTGATATAAAAAACATAGGAGAGGAAGACAAGTTTTCCAAGCTGAATCAAATAGCTTTTTTAAACCTAAGTAGAATTACTCATTTCAAATTAGAACCATTAATTTTCAAAAAAGCTTGTCTTACAAAAATGAACAAGTTACTTTGAAATAGAGAATTTTGCTCTTTAAAAGAGGGGTATATTCAGTCTTGGAAATGTTAAGAGGTATAACACTTCTGGAAAAAAAAAAACACAGAAGTCTTATTTTGGGTTTGGATTTTTGACCGAAACAAACAGAGAAACAGACATAAATGTGTCACAGCTTATCAGCTCAGTCTCTTGGTTTTGTTTTTTTTTGTTTTGTTTTGTTTTTTTTTTACTGATAGTCAAACTTAATTTGCCTTGCTGTGGTTGGGAGAGCAGAATATATCATTCTCTGGTATCATGTGTAAGTTGAAACTGAAGTAAGAGCCTGGTATTTGTTTTTCTGAAGCCATTCAAGCCCATGAGATAACCCAGTGATCTCTTGCATTGGAAGATGGGTTAAATGAACGAGTCCGTGGAATTCAAATGCACCTTTAGCCCTACTCATTTCCTCATTCACCAGCAATAAAGTGGTCGTTGCTGATGACACAGGGAATTCCTTGTGGTTTTAAAATACAATGGCAGAGTATCCACCAGGAACCACAGAGCATTAGCTGTTGCTTTCACTGGGGGTGAGTGTCCTCTATTGATTGGGTTTCGTCGCCTGAGCTCAATAAGGCTTTTATTCATGATGACATAGTTTATGATTGCTTATTTATCTGCTGTGCGTAAAATGAGCTTAAAATCAAATTGCCCTATTTACTGAAAGGATATCTGGATTCCTGAAGAAGCTGTTTTACTCCTAGGCATATAAGAAAATTGAGTAGAGCAGAGAAAAATACCCTCACTGGCTTTGAAGTTACCCAATCTCTTTCCTTAGACACCCCCATCCTCCTTGCTGAGGCGATGACTTCCGAGGGGTATGGTTTAGTCGAGGTCTTGTCAGTGTTAGGTTAATGATTGGACTGGATGATCTGAAAGGTCTTCTTCAACCTAGAAAATTCCTTGATTCTGTGATTCCCCTCCACTCAACTTTTGATCCACCCCAGAGGTCCTGTAAGAAATTTTAACTGAAGGTATAATAGAGGCTGAAATTATCACAAACACCCCCCCACCCCATTGTTTGGTTGAAAGCTTATATGTGATCTAGACTGGGTTCAAGAAATAATTAAGCAAGTGCAGGGGAGAAAAATCCAGAAAAGACTGTTAAAGACAAACATGTGCACTGCTGTGTCGACAGGTCGCTGAGCCACATCACTGAGATCATGCTGGAGAAGGATGACTTTAGGCTTCCCTTGTTCTCATAGTGTTCCCTGGGGCTTTGCTGCAACGTTCTGCCAAGTATGGAATACTGAGCTGGGTGGACCTTTAGCAAAACTGTTTTCTTGTTCCTGATTAAAAAAAATAATAATAATAAAGTGTTCCTACCTGTGTGTTCGCACAGAATAGAACTGGACTTACATTGTGGCAACATTTTCTGAGTGATTGTGTATTTAGGATAATCATGGATAATCCATATTAATGGAAGCAACACAAGACAGTATCACCGCTTGTCCTGGTAGCCTCTTTACAGGATGTTAGATAGGGTCAAGGCAACTGTTCTATAAATTAAGCAACTGGTAATAACTAGAAGTGGAAAAAAAAAAAACCAAAACAAAACAAACTTTTAATTTTCTGATTCATATCTTTAGTCAATTGCAACACGGTGCAATTGCATTTTAGCTGTAGCTTTCCAATTGTTTGCTCGATAGAGATTGCTCCATCGCTTGTGATTGACACAGTGTTATTGCATTTTTATTGACTTTTACTGTAGTTTTTGCAACATTCAAGGTGCATAAGTTAAAGAGAAATGTAACGTGGTAACATTTCAAGATGGAAGGAGGCCGTAAAGATGCAGAGCAGGTATAATTTACAATAACAGGAAATTACAAATTAAGGATAAGTCCCTTGCTCCCATGCCTAGTTAGTCGCCTTGTATATGTTTTCGGAATATGTCAGTAAAACATGAAGTGTTTGCATACCAGAAAAAGTTAATGGATGACAGAGTTTGCAAATACTTTAGAATTATTATTAAGATTAGTTTAGATATGAGTAGGCTGAAATTCAGCTGCAAACAAGCAGCTATACATGATTTCTGAGTTGTGAGAATGTTAATTATTTGAAGAACTGGTTTTGGTCTAAATCAGGCAAAGCCAATAAATGAGATGTGGAGTTTTAAGCACATTTAAGGAACGTAAACATAAATATAATCTTGGAAACAGTCAAACATTCTCCCTGAAAGCTCCCTGTACATGAGCTGTTTCATACAAGCCGTTTGGGTTCAATAGAGTCTCTGCATGGCCTCTCTTTATGAAAGCACAGTTATAAGGAAAACTTCAAAGCACATACTTGCCAAGAATTTATTTTTTTTATCCTTTTACAGTCTATGCAGTTATATACACTCTGCCTGCTACTGGTAACTGTGCCTTTTTGTTGAATGAGTTCCATCAAAGCCATTTCTTTTAGGAGTCCCTCATCCTGCATTTGGAGAGCACGTAGATGTCTTTTTATGCCAATGGCCTTCTAACTGGTAACTCATAAAAGAAGAACTTTTAAAAAATTAGTAACAAATATTTCACAATGCTCAAAATATCATCTTCTTGATTATGTATTTCCCATTATATAAAACAGAACTATGTTACAAGATCTCTCTGAGTTCAGCTGGCCAATATTTGTAAGATTATATTAGCATTATAATAAGCTAATAAAATTTTGATCAATTGTTCTTTTTCAAAACAGAGTCATCTTCGTATCAAACAAGGATGTTTTGTGAAAGTGTCTCATTTCACATAGAGAGTCAAAAAAAGATTTTATATTTAGGAATCTAAAGGAGAGTTTTTTTCTAATAAACCCCCCGTAGTTTCACCAGCAACAGAAATCACATTCATCAAGTCTACCTAGCATATTGGGGAAAAAGAGACAAGTCATAATATTGAACAGTCCTTCATTATCACCTGAATAAATACAGTTGGCTTCTTGACGCGGTCTCTCTCTTCTGACTTTGTCGTGGGCAAGATGCATTTAAAGATGTTTCGTGTCATCCTAAATCAACCTTCTGATGTTGGAGAAATGAATTTCTACAGAACATCCTATTCTTCTTCACTAACCACGTAGAAGGCCTAGAGTGACCACCTCATGTCCAGGTTAGACGAATTTCACCCTGAGACCAACACAGCCTTGATCACAATGGAGCTCTCTGTAACACGTGGACTTCGGGTACTTTCCAAGGAATTTCTTCTGGAAATGTCCCCAGGTGATCAGGTGTGTGTCAGTAGAGGAGACTGTTCAAAGTCCTCATAAGACCTATGCCTTACAATTTCCAAACTAAGCCTGCAGAGTGAGAGGAAAAAGCCCATGACGCCATCATATGAAACCCCCAGAGGGAAGAGCATCCCTGTGGCCAAAGGGAGCACACAGCAAAAATCTACCTCCACGTTAAATGTGTTACGTATCGGATTCAGTAGCAAATAAAATTACTTGGGAATATGCCTTAGCTATATAAAAAGCTTTGCCATGGATACAGAGTTTCCATGGCTTTTAGATGGGCCAGTCAGAAAGCAGAAATAATTCTGAAAGGAAGGTTATAGTTGTCCATCAAGTTCTTTAGAGCTTTCCCATAAACTCACAGCAAAGACTTCTCACAACAAGGCATTTTGCCAATTAAGCATTACTGCGTTGTCTGTACACATGGGACTCGCTGCCGTTGTTGCAACCACTGAACTTTCTCTCAGGCATCATCCCGTATCTTATTATGATCAAAAATCCTCATCATTAATCCCGTTATATTGTTCTTGGTCACGGGATACATTCATCAATGAATGATCTCATCCTGTTTAATCTCATTAGTTTAGAATATTTCTGTTCTAGATAACCTTATCATAATCTTATCATCACAACCCTTAGCAACTTTGGCCTCGACAGTGCTGCCACGAGTGGGTTTTTGCTTTTTTTTTGGTTTGTTTTTTTTTGTTGTTGTTGTTGTTGTTGTTTTTTGGTTTTTTTAATATTTCACAATTTGGTAAGAAAGTTTGCATTTAATCCTCATTTGCCTCTGATGAGACAAATAAAAACTCTGGAAATGACACAACAGGTGACTGCATATTATGGGACTCCATTGCTTCCCCTTGGTAGGACTTTGATTTTTGAAGGTCTGCTTCTTTGTGCCACTATTTCTTATAGTTTTCTACATAGAAACATAAATTGCAGTCTGCTGAATTCTGACTGTGTCCCTGACTGTATCCCTTTGTTTTGATAGAACCTGCTCAATTACTGAGTTGTGCCTTGCCTCAGAACAGAGTCAAAATTTCAACTCTGAAAATATGATCTGAACTGCCAGTTGATATTGCGTAACCCTGAACTCCATCAATGACCTTATTTTGAAAAAATAAAAATCTTCTCTGCATCTGATTTTGCTTTCTTTGTCAGTGTTCACTAACGTACAGTAAAATTTTCTCGTGCCTGAATCCTTACTTTCTGTAGCTAGTACTTGAAAGGTATGCAAAAGAGAAAAAGCTGTTATGTCACACATCCTTTATAAATGAAGGTAGCAATCCTAGGTATGGAAGTACGTGGTGCCATGAGAAGCCTATGTTTGAGTTCAGTTTTACCTGAACAGATTCAAAGCAGACCTCATGACTCATATGAGGAGCTCAACAGACACCAGATTACGCTACACTAAATTTATCACTTTTTGGTAGAAACAGTGAAGTTCATGAGAAAATAATCCACAATTTTTCTGAATATGAAAGAGACATCGACTGTCTGTAGAGCTCTCAAATCCAGCATGGTGGATTCTTCTTGAGAAAGGAGATAAATCTGTGTGTTCACCTCTGTTTCAAAGGCTGCTTAGGCATTTATTTCTAATGACTCTTTCATGTAAATTCTGCTCTCCCTCTGGGTTAGATTAGAGCCCTTGGAATAACAAAATGAGGTTAGGCACAAATTAGTACGTGGGTTTACTTCCCTGCTCCTCTGAGGTCTCGTAATGTTATCCATGAGTATATGAATGACTACAGTTTGATTCTGAATCTCTTTTCAGCTCCCTTGTGTTTCTCAAATGAAGCTTTTCTGAATAGTTACATGTCGTTCACGATTCAAGATTGGCCATTATATTTCATTTATCCAGTCAGTGGCTACATTTTAACTGACTAGTCCAGGGGCAGGAGAAATACCATACGACTGCAGTAAAACACGATGCATAATGTACATTTCATGGTGAGTAGGTGCCATTCATGAATACCTCATAGTCCAGAAATGGTTTGTCAAAGCTGCTTAATGAATGTTTATGAATAAATCAATTTTCAGAAATCGATACCAGCTTGTGAAGAGTTTCTGAGAATAAAAGTAGCTACGCAGAATATTGATAGCAACCATCCGGATAGCTCTGCTGAGAAGACTCTCCTTGGAGTTAAAAGCCCGTTTGAACAAACATAGAAACCATTCATGAGCTCAGCCACCCCCAGCAATTCGAATAAGCTGATCACAGGCAACTTGTGCAGCTGGATGAGATAAACTTAATGTTTTATTCTCTAGTGCGGTTGCACAGACCGTTTGCCATACGCTTCCAGGACTCTTGTGGCTTTGTGTAGTCCAAGGAATACCACTACAGAATTGTTGCATTAGTAAACCTGATCTCCCAGTCCTCATGGTTTAGCAGGTTTTACCTTCGCTACTATTAAGCAAATCGATTCAACTATCAACCACTAACATACATTTTTGTGATATATACTTTCATGACTTATGTTTTTCTGCTTTTATTTCCTCAAACACACTTTGTCTTTTTTCCTTTTCTCCTTATTCTCATCGTTGTAGCTGAAATTCCTTCAGGTATAGTCCATCACTTGTGGAGAAACATCACTAATGTTCTCCTCACTCCTACTTTTCTTACTTTTGCCCTACACTACTTCCCACTAAGAACCTCGTAATACTTCTTCACAACTCTTCCCTTTTTCTTCTACGAAATTTAGCGTGTTCCAGAAAATCAATGCAGTGACCACGCACCATTTAAAATCTTAATACAATTTTATGTTGGGAACTGATGTGGTCCATATGCCTTTGGTAACCAACCAGTAACTCTCTGGTGTTGCACAACAACTTTACAATAGGCTGATTTTGGTCAGAACAGGATGAAACATCCGCAGTCCAGAAAGCTGTCAAATCCTTATCCAACTAAAGCTGAGTGCAAGAACTTTGTCCAAGAATTAAGAGCTAACCACACACATGAATACAGGTCAGCCATCAGTGCATATGAAATAGAAATTTTGGGAACGTTATGTATGAATGATTGATTCTCTCCTTGGCAAGAAAAACCTTCTTTCCTTCCAATAGGTGGATGAACTTCCAACAATTATGTTATGGGTAAGGAGCTATCTCTAATTTGTTGTGCTCAAGAGTCATTTGCATCTCTGAAGTCCTGAGCAATCCTCCTGAATGAAGGGAGTTTTGAATCTGAATCTCAAGGAGAGGTTAGGTCTGTAAGGGAGTGTATCTCCAGATTGGGATCCCCTTACACGAGAGAAATCGTACACACTTTACCTGAGAACGGAAGCTGAGATGGAGGGAGATAAGATGTGGACAATTGTAACCTGGGACATTTGATTCTGAATCAAATGTCAGAAACGTACGTTAGTAAACATCTCTTTTTCCTTAGATGTTTATCTTCTGCTAAGGTTGATTTGGGGATATCTGGTGAACAAAAGAGTTCAGTTCTTGCAGGAGAGATCTATAATTGCAACAAGAGGTCATTCTCCCATTAGCCAGCAACTCAAGGTCAGTTTTGAAGGTATCCAGAAAAAATAGGGTTGTTCCTTCACAGTGTTTCCAGGAGTTGGGAAGATGGCATATCACTGTGAAACAAACATCTCCAGTGGCTCCTTGTTATACTGCAAGACAGCAGAGAAAATACTTGGTCTTTGAGGCCTTCCCTGTGAGCTTGTAACAGGAGACAAAGTGCCATTTTGACACCTGGATATAATCTGAAAGTGTAACAAAAAAAAAATAAAAATAAAAATACTGTAGTCCTGTGAGCCATCCACCAGACAGCACAAATGGACAACACCAGTGTACTAACATATATTTAACATTATTTGTTAAATATGCTAAGGAAGTCTCCATCTCTGGAGACATTCAAAACCTACCTGGACACATCCGTGTGTCCTTCTCTAGGCGAACCTGCCCTGGCAAGGGTGTTGGACTAGATGATCTCCAGAGGTCCCCTCCATCTCCTGTCATTCTGTAATTCTACGGTTCTGAGATTATTTAACATAATACTTATATTAACATATAGGGGTTCAACATACCTGCAAATAGCTGACCCTTCCAGGAGGAAGAGGAGCCATGTGAAACAAGTAAAAACTTGTGTGAAATTCTCTTACTCTGGGAAAATTAAAATAAAATAAAACCCCCAAAGATTTGGGTGGTCATTTGTTAATTAGCTATATTAATTACACTTCCACTAAGCAGAAACAGATCAGTCAGAATTTAGGCTGAAATAGAGCGGTGTTCAATAAATGCACTCTCTGACCCCTGAGGCAGTCTGATACATTCCTGGAAGCTGTTTACCCTGTAAAAAGCAGGAGTGCAACTTGTTCTCAGGAACAAGCCCAACAAAGATGAAAGGAGTAATTAAAGACCAAAACTTCACACTATATGCTATAAAAACCTCTTAACAACGTTGGCTGTAGTGAGGGTTTATATTACAAATAGACTGAAATGTAAGGTTGGCTTCCCGAGCACTCTATTTTCAGATATATGGCTGAACTGAGATTTTTCATTGGATAATTAGTTGTGGTAGAACAAATTTCTGTTCCTTAGGCTGATTTAGTCCTTGGAGTCTCTGTGTGAGTTTCTGAAAACAGAAAGTGTGTGTATAATTTGCTCGGCAGTCTGGCTGGAGAGTTACAAGGAACTTCAAGTTAACACCCGTTCAGTGCATTTGAAAAACCTTCTGAAGTAGGTGAGCCAAACACAAAGATCAGCCCACAGAAAAAAACCCAGCCTATTCACACTTCTGTTCGTTCATGCAGGACAGACCACCGTGCGAACATCATGACCCTGGGAGGTGAAGAAACGTATTTTCCTTCTTGTTCTGCTGCAATCCGGTGATTTTGGGGCAAGGAATGCATCTGCATTGTGCCAGGGCTCCTCGGTGTGTAAAATAAAGTTATAGATCCTGTCCCTTTGGGATGTTGGGATGAGGAAACATGCAGCAACATCTCACATCCTGACCTACTCGCTTGCCCTCTAGTATCCAGTTCAGCAGAGGCGAGAAATGGTTACGATCTCTGTTAACCAGAGGATTTCCTGTGTTCAGCTTTCGGCAAAATAAATAATTTTTGAATTCTACAATTTAAAAAGAGATATATACCGGTATGAAAGAGTGCTTAAACCCTCCCATCAACCCTATCATCATGCTTGTGTGGGCACAGGCACATAGCCACAGCATCATGCACATCTGCACTGGTCTGGAAATATTTGCAATGTGTGAGCTTCCCCATGGGTGTGAAGGTTGGCACGGCCGGCGCCTTTGTTCGCAATTTCTCCAAGTCAGGAAGGGAGAGGAAAGGGAATCTGTCTTTTATTACAAAGGCACAACTGGGGGTAGTGCCGTAATGTACAATAAATAGTAATACTTGTGCCAAAGTAGAAGTCTTCTATTGAGTAGCCCGTTTGGTGTGTGAAGCACTTAATTTAGCCATTTTCCTTTGTGCATGAGACTTTGAAAGGCCATTTTGGACATGAAATATGAAAGCATTTATTCATCTCTGATTTAATTGTACCATTTCAGGGCTTACAACTCAAAATTTCAAGGATTTTTTTTTTGTTCTTGTTCTTTTTTTGTATACAGGATGCTAGACTAAATAAGAATAGCGATCCTTTTTGGCCTTAAAATGTAGGAGAGAGAATACTCTATATATGCGCAGTGTCTTCTGTGACACAGAAAGGTCAGACACAAGCAGAAGCAACACCCTTTCTCTACCACATATAACAGTATATCATGAAAAATTAGTGATCTGTTAATTTGAAGGTAAGAATTGTATTTTTTAAGTAGTTATCAGTAAGGAGATAAACAGTGCTGTTGGACTGTATACAATAAAGCCATTGTTCAAGAACAGGAATGTTCTTGTTACTGAGAAGAATGCGCTTTGGGAACTGCCATGACTGGAGAACACCTTATTCCTATAAATACCAATAATTATGAAAAAGGCCATCGTAAAATCCCAGTTAGATGAAAAGTATAATCGCAGCATAGGAACAGCGATAACTAATGCTTTGGGACCATCAGATTCTGGTAACTGTTGTTATTGGGGAGATTTCGTTCCTTCCCAGCTGACTCACATTCATACATTTATGCAATTTTATTTTAGAAGGGTGAAAAAGTAGCTGGAAAGTCAATCTTGAACAAGACAAACGTATCTGAAGTGGCCAAGGTGAGAGGAAGAAGAGGGGCCAATTTAAAAGTTCACCCAGGAGTTCATGTACTCATTTTCATATCAGCTACGTGGAGCCTTGTGGGAGGCATGTGAATGCAGGAGGGCGAGATAGCCCCCAGCAAGCATCCCAGCATGCCTCTTGTTCTCTCGGGTTCAGTGTAGAAAACTTGCCTGTACAACTATTTCTTTTGGCTTCAGGTTCTGCAGCTCTGAAACTTCTTATGAAAAGAAAAAAAAAAAAAAAAAAAAGGAAAGAAGAAGAAGAGAAAGAAAGTATCCCTAAAGGCCTAGTTCCATGATTTGAAAGCCAATTTTTAACAGTACACATAACTTTCAAGATTCGATGCCCTGAAGCAAAGTAGAGTTCAGAAAGTTTGGATTTTTGTTCCACAGGAAGTGTTTGGAGGTTTCATGAAATTGTGTGTGGTGAGTCCTGGTGAGGAGTGTGTGGGGCAATCCCCAATATACTGAAGCGCGATGTGTGTGTGTAGGGGGCAAGGCTATAAAAAAAATAGGGGTTTGGGCAGATGCCTTGGAGGAGAAATACGTTTCAGGTCTGAAAGGTTTGAGTGTTTGTCCTGTCATTTTAACAACAGAAAGGCTTCATACGACAGACCCCTTGCAGTGATATTGTCCCTCACTCAGATCCATTTTACAGCTCTTTGGGCCAATGTGAGTCAAGTCGTTTAACGAAGCTCCTCCTGTTTTACATTGTGATAAGTAGAGTTGGAAGGAACCAGGGAGAGTAATTCCGGCAAAAGCAGTTTCACATGATATTCCATTAACCTACATTCACACAAAGATGCCGTCCCTCTTTTTTTCTCCCTTTAATTTCTATTATGTCCTGTTCTGAATTATGAGGCTGGAAGTTGGTTTGTTCTTGTCTTCACACTTAAGACAAATAACATAACAGATGCATCGCTGTGAAGCCCTACATGGATAGCTATTTTTCTCCCACTGAATTGCAACTTGGAAACAATGTTAGATGACAGTTGTGGACATTGAAAATTGCTTGAAATGCGAGGGGAATATTAAGTTCTGAACGCAGTCCAGCCTTTAATAACGTGCCAGCCTTTGTCATCAGTTACTTAACAATAGATACGCGTTCTACTAGAGAAAAATGCCCTGTGGTATGATCTCAATATACATGTATTGCAAATTACCAAATGGCACTAACAGGGCGATTACACATGGGTGCAGCGTGGCCCCGTGTACTCTTTCAGGTTTTGTCTACTGGAGTCTTCTTTGTCCAATAAAACACAATTTGGCATCCAGTGGGGAAGAATAGTTGCGAGGCACCCTCCACTTTACAGGTGATTGCTGTTATCACTCATGCCGTGCTATTCTGTTTGGGTTTGTTTAGGGTTTTTTTTTTGGTTTTGATAGGTGTTTTTTGTGTTTTGTTTTTGTTTTTTTTGTGCGTGTTTTTGTTTTTGTGTATGTGGCTTAGGGGTTTGGTTGAATGGGTTTTTTTTGTTTGGTGGGTTGGTTTGGTTTTTGGTTTTGTTTGTTTGTTTGGGGGTTTTTGGTTTTGTTTTGGTTTTGGGTTTTGTTTTCGGTTTGGTTTAGCTTTATATAATGTATCTGCATTAAAGTAAGGCTGGACATTACAGTTCCTTTGTGCTGGAGGCTGTAAAATTCTTCCACTGCTATTGTGGTTCTTGGTGGGGTTTCTTGAATGTAAATACATGACCAACAGGTCATTAAAGATAGAAAGAACACAAAGACACTGTGAGAAGTACCGGTATCACTGAGATAAAGTAGTTTTGTGTTAAGCATGGCAAACGGAAATAGGACTTTTACATATATATGAAAGGCACAAAAGACAGAGGTGATATAAAGATTCAAGAGGGGTGGGAATGCTTGAAGGCACGTAGAGAAGAAGTAATTAATCTGCTAAAAATAGTTATTTCAATACTATTTCAATAATAACTACTTTCATAGGAGAATTTCATCATTTAACCACATGCAGAAAGTGTCTCTTGACAAATACATGCCTGTTAAAGTCCTCAGGTCCTTAGCAAACTGGATTAAACTGGTTTTCTATGATACATTAACTCCTTACAGAGGAGAATTTCTCTAGGTAAAATTAAAAAAAAAAAAAATTGTAAGCGCTTTATTTTGTAGAAACAATTTTGAAAACCATTCTGCACCAGGAGACTTGTCATTGACTTCAGTGAGAGCAGAGGCAGGCATTTTCTGAAAGCAAAACTAAACTGTCTAAATGTTTTATAGCCAGGACGTTACCTTGTTCACACCGTAGGTTTCTTAAAATATCGAAACAGCGACTTTCTAATGTTGAACTTATATTTTTATAATTTATGTTGCGCGATTACTTCTGGCATCTCATTCAGCGAGAACAAGGAGGAGGCCAGTCAGTGCAGTGTTTGTTTCTATTGATTGCTATTATTTATTCATTAGCTCGTTTATTTATGTCACGCCTGCGATATGCAGGAAGCTACGCGAGCAGATAAGACAACATTGACAATCAACACGCAAATGCAGAGAGGAGGTTACCATTCAATATGAGTGACCCGACTAAGGACAATGTTGCTAACGGCAGTAATTTTAAGAATTCTGGGATTTGGTAATTTTTTTCCATCTTTTTTTTCTGACTGACGTCAATGAGGCTCAGCTGGAGTTTCTGCGCTGATACCGATATGACTTAGTTACAATCTACGGGAAACTGGGGAGACATATGGTTTAATAGGAGTATTATGAAAAAATGTTTGATGTGCTGGAAGGGGGAAGAAAATAGAGAATCTTCTCAGTCCCTTAAGGACTGGTAAAACAAGCAGGCAGTACAACGAATGTAAAATTTTATAGAACTATAATAAATATTTAATATTTAGACACTGGGAGTACCTTAAAGTCCTGTTTGAGAGTCACTGCTGTCATAGACAGATCTTTGGGAATAATTTCTTTTTGTTTGCTGCAGCCACAGCATAAAATGTGATTAAGTGAAAAAACATGACATTGTTTTTAATCACCTTGGAAATATTACTCCTTTTCTGTTTTATTTATTTGTTTGTTTGTTTGTTTATTATTTTCCTAATCGGTGACTTTTAACATATATTTGACATTTGAAAGGGAGGACTAAAATCACCAAAGGACAGAATTCACAAATCTGGCCTTGTGCAACCTTTCCAGATTCCACACTGTTTAAGATGTA
>VWZK01000570.1:0-17912 GCA_013396935.1 Baryphthengus martii
TTATAGGTTTTAGGGCTGCCCTGACCCAATACACAGGCATAAGTTTCAAATGATGACCAATATACAGCACACATTCTTTATCCAAATAAAAAAAATACAGGGCATGGAAGCAGAATATTCTTTATCCATGGATATATAGATATATACACATATGGAAACATATGAGTCTTTATATGTAAGTATCCATATAAAGAAATATTTCTATATGCCTTTTCCATAAGTGATCAGGTTGACTGAAGCTATTCCATGTTTCGGCTGAGATTCCTCCTTTGTGTTCTGTTCACTCTGCCCATACCCATAAAATTTAAACAGCCTTAATCAAGATGTGCCAAATCGTTCTGCATTCTGGTCATTCTGAATACAATATTTAAAAGTTTGCAATGTTCAAGTTTTTAGCAATTAAGAGTTGAAGGATTTCAAAAGGTTCACAGCCGTTGCATTTAATGAGGTCAGTGTCACATTCTGCTTACAAAAAAGTGGTTTAAACCTCAACTGTCTCTCCAGAAGAAACAGCACGGAGTTCAGGTATGCCATTGTCTTTCCTTCTCACCACTACTACATGGGTGGAGGGAGGAAGAGAAGGAAATCAACTGAAACCATCATGAACCTCAATGAGAAGTACAGTATGGACCTGTATATTTGCCAAAATTCATCATTCAGTACAGATTTTTCCTTCTTTTAAGGACACCAGTATTTCCACAACTGGCACATTGCTTTTAATTCCTCAACCTACAATGTGTTCACAATGGTTTAAGTTAAGAATAGCCACTCCTCTCTCAAAGCAAGTTTCATACATGATTTGATTGAACAATGTTCTGAGGTCTCCTGATATATACAGTCTCAATCACTATGCACAAATCATCTTCTGTCTGCTTTATTACCTGGTGCAGTGCTATTCTTGGGAAGATGCTATTAAAGGGCACCTCTTAAAGACTCAGACTAGGCAATTTTGTGCCTCTTGTTTCTGCCCAAATACCGCAAGCCAGAAGAGATCCTGTACGTGCATCCTAAAGCTGTAACAGATTCAACTCGATGGTAGCCTATCAAATCACGGTACATACTAAGTTCTTCTAGGAAGCATTCAGCAGAAATTCTATGTTAAAAGTAATTTCATGAGTCCCACCTCCCAGCTTGCACACAATTTTATTTTTAAAGATGGATACGTCCAAAGAAATTACTAGATAATCTAAACCTGCCATCTGTACAGCATAACTGACAGGAAACTCTGGCCCAAATTCAGACAGCACCGAAGTGGATAAAACCACGTGAATAATTTTAGTAGTAGTAGCAGTTGTCTGAAGCCATTATGATCACTTCCTCATAACTTCAAAGTCTAAAAATCCAGCGGTTGTCTTAGACTTCTCTAGTAGCTCAAACAATCCTGTATAACTTCACACTTACTGCAGCAACAAAAACTACGCAAAGGCACAGCTGGTGGCACATTCATTGCCCCACAGAAATTGCCTTATGGACAGTCTCCCAACAATGACTAGAAAGTAATTCACAGGACTTTACCCTGTGGTCAAAAGCAGTCAGCTGTCTCTCAGGAAGATGCAAGATAAAGGTCTGAAGAGAGGAAATTACAGCAAGCAGCTGACATGCAGCAGCTTCTGGCTGTGTATCCACAGGCAGCATTCTCACCTCCAGCTGGTGTAAAGGTATTTATGCAATACTTATGGAGGGCTTTGGCAAGGACGGCAAGCGCAAGCCAGGATTCCTGAACCAGTTCTGCAAAATTCTGAACTTGGGAGCAAAGAAAGCGTACCCCCTGTGATGAACATGACTGGCAAGCTGGTAACAACAGACAAGGAGAAGGCTGAGGTACTCAACAGCTATTTTGCCTCAGTCTTCATTGTCATCCTCTCTTCCCACACCTCCCAAGTCGATGGACTGCAAGACAGAGACCAGGGGGACAAAGTCCCTCCCACTGTAAGTGAAGACAAGGTTTGTGACCAGCTGAGGAACAAACCTCAATGTACACAAGTCTATGGGACCTGATGAGATACATTCCAGAGTTCTGAGGAAATTGGCTGATGCAGTCGCCAAGTCACTCTCCATGATATTTGAAAAGTCCTGGCAGTCACGTTAAGACCCTGATGACTGGAAAAAGGAAAACATTGCACTCATTTTCAAAAAGGGTAGAAAGGAGGATCCTGGGAGCTACTGACCTGTCAGCTTCCTATCTGCGCCTGGGAAGATCATGGCACAGATCCTCCTACAAGCTATGCTAAGGCACATAGAGGACAGCGAGGTGGCTCAACAGTCAGCATAGCTTTACCAAGGGCTGCTTGACTGTTCTACATTCTATGATGGAGTGACTACATCAGCAGACAAGGGAAGAACTATGGATGTCACCTATCTAGACTTCTGTTAAGCCTTTGACTCAGGCCCCCACAACATTCCCCTCTCTAAATTGGAGTGATATGCATTGGATGGGTGGATTCTTTGATGGATGAGGAATTGGTTGGATGGTCACATCCAGAGAGTAGTGGTCAACATCTCAATGTCCAGATGGAGATCGGTGACAAATGGTGTCCCTCAGCAGTCCATATCAGGACCAGTGCTGTTTGTTATCTTCATCAATGACATAGACAGTGGGATAGAGTGCACCCTCAGCAAGTCTGCCAATAACACCAAGCTGAGTGGTGCTGTTGACACATCTGAAGAACACGATGCCATTAAGAGGGACCTAGACAAGCTTAAGAAGTGGGCCAGTGTGAAGCTAATGAGGTTCAACAAGGCAAGTGCAAGGTCCTGCAACTGGGTCAGGGCAATCCTCAGTATCAATACAGGCTGGGGGATGAAGGGATTGAGAGCAGCTCTGTAGAGAAGGACTTGTAAGTATTGGTGGATGAAAAGCTGGACATGAGCCAGCAAAGTGTGCTCACAGCCCAAGCACCAACCATATCCTGGGCTGAATCAAAAGAGTGGCCAGCAGGTCAAGAGACATGATTTTCCCCCTCTACTCCACTCTGGTGAGACTTCGTCCGGAGTACTGCGTCCAGCTCCAGAGTCCTCAGCACAAGAAGGACATGAACCTGTTGGAGCAGGTCCAGAGGGTGGCCACAAAAATGACCAGAGGACTGGAAAAACTCACCTATGAGGAAAGGCTGAGGGAGTTGGGGCTGTTGAGCCTGTGGAAGAAAAGACTCTGGGGAGACCTTACTGCAGCCTTTCAGTACTTAAAAGGGCTTCTAAGAAAGATGGGGCCTATTGTGGCAGGACAAGAAGTAAGGATTTTAAACTAAAAGAGTGCAGATTTACACTAGATAAGGAAGTTTTTTTTTATGGTGAGGGTGGTGAGAGACTAAACATACTATCCAGAGGTGGTAGATGCCCCATCCCTGGAAATATTCAAGGTCAGACTGGAAGCGGCTCTGAACAACCTGATCTAGTTAAAACTGTTCCTTCTTACTGCAGGGGGTTGGACTAGATGACCTTTTAACATCCCTTTCAACCCAAAGCATTCTATAATTCTACGGTCTGTATTCAAAGAGCTAGGTACATTCTTTGGGGTTTTGGTGGTAGACTGTTTTTCATTCAACTCCAGAGTTTTGCTGAGAACATCCACTCTGAGCTGTCTGTTGTATTAAGAAACATCAATCCAAGTCAGTTTTAAGTCTAGCAGGTTTGAGGAGTCACACTCAATTGTACTTCACAAAAATCCCAAGTTTTTAATCCTCTTTTGAGTGCCTTTCCAATAAAATAGAAGGCAAAAAAAATCTCCCCAAATTAAGAGATAAAATACACAGTTATGAATGAAGTGTGCCTTAAAATACTTTTTCTAGACTAATCTGAATCTGTGTTACAATCTTGATTTTGTACAAATATAGTAATTAAAGTACACACATCTACCCATAGCAGATGAAATACAGATTTCCCTAAGAAAATAAAGGAAGCCTACAAGCACTGTTCCTCCCTTCTTCCCCTACTCAGATCCTGTAAGCTTTTGTCATTCCTGGGATAACACTTCTGATGATGAATGTATAACTTACCTAAGCTTCAAAATTGAACACTTTTGTTTTATTTGACTTCTTTAAAGAACCTTTTGTATTGTTCATGGGGATTGTTCTTTTTCCTATTTGTTAACTTCATGTGAGCAACAGTACCATGAAAAGCTCAATACTCTATTCTGAACAGCCAGTTTCCCATGATTGTATTTGTCTTCAAAATAGCAAAGAGGAAATGGGGGTAGAGGTGGAGGGGTTAAAATGAGGGTAGCTGTGAAACCACGCTGATCGCTACAAAAAAATGAAGGACTGATATATCCGACTACTGTTCATTCTCCAAAGTGGACAAGAGTTCAAGTTGGTACTTCTTTAACAAACTCAGCTTGCAGAAATCATCGTCAGCTTACAGAAATACCACATTAAACACCCGTGATCAGCCTTAAACACCATTTGACAGAAAGGAGCCACCTAGTATTATACGACTGTCAGCAGTGCAGTATTGGAGCACAATGATACCAGACTGGAATCCCTTTCCTCTCTTGGTTGTCTCCTGCTAGAAGAGAGCCTGCATGACCTCCAACCCTCACTGAAGTGTCTATTCTAACCTCTGCGGGCGGTGTTTGTTCTACATGTTTATTCAGCCTCCTAAACAAAGTATTTCTTGAGTAAGGTGAAGTTACTTAGTCTAGTATTCATCTTAAGCTCTGTACAACTTAAGAAACCCAGGCTCTCGCTCAAGCATGCCTTAAAAAAGTCTGACAGCCACAATCATCTAGGTGGAGTTGTAGAAGGATTCTACGAAGTGAGCAACCCAGACTAATCCTCTTGCATCGAAGTAGGATACTGTTTAAAACTGACTTGTTTTTCACAAGCTTTAAATCTCCCCCAATGCAAGCTGTTGAGAAGGCCAAAGCATCCTCTCCCAGACAAGCCCACATGAAGTCCCACAAAATTTCTCTTTACAGTAAAGCCCTTTCTGCCCTGCAAATGGACTCATCCGCACAGTGAAATCTGTAACGGGGCTTCCAACTCACTTCCTCCCTCCACCAGTTATGGACAAGCTTAGATCTGTACTAGGTCCATCTGAAATAGATCACTCATCAGCTTTACTGGAGCCCTGGAATTAGATAATTTCAGTAAATGCACCTCACATACTGGAGCAGTTGTCTGTCATTTAGCTTCCACACTAAGCAAGTTCTACAAAAGCACCAACATTCTGCTCAACTGTTGTTTTACTTGGGGAAGCAGTAATGATACTGGAACTCCAGAAAGCTGTTTTAGATTTTCAGCGAAGTCCATATCAAAAGTACTCAGTTTACAGGCAATTTCCCTTCTGTGTGCCAACCCTGCAAACTGAACTTGAGATCTCCAAGTCATCTCCATCATTTCCTTCTCAGGTATTACTACCAGTAATAAAGACCACACAAGACAACTGAAATCTCTGCTTGCTATTCCACTACGACACTGCATCCTCCAGTGAGACTGTTCAGTGGCAACAGAACAAATTCCAAGAAGCAGAGACTCCAGCTCATTCTTAGCTGGCACAGCAGGCCTAACCAAGCAAAAAGCTTCAAACACCTTAGTAAATGAATGCAAGAGCTATGAATGAAAACAAATGCAGTTATTTGGTCACCAAACAAATGCTAAGTAAGTAGAAAACTGCCTCAAAAGTCTGTTATATCTCAATATGATGAAGTTCAGCATCATCTCAAAAGAGGAGGAAAGACAAGAACTTTGAAGGCAAAAAAACATTTTTTGCAATAGCTATGCTGATAGAGAGACATGAACATGTACCATCACACTAAACAGGTATCTCCTTCCCCTTTACTGTACTCTTAAAGTAAACATTTGTTGGGCTTTCTTTTAATCACTGGTGTAGTGTGAGAGGGGGTACTCATCACTTTGCCAAGGTTTTGTAATACAGAAAAACACTGTTCACAGAAGACATGTGGAAGCCGGGTCCCTCATACAAGCCTAACACACAACCTGGGCTCAGCAAAGGCCCATGCTGCTGTCTCTGAAACAGAGAGGCTGCCTTTTGACACGGATGAATTCCCAAGCACAGCAGCAGTCTCCTTCTCCAGGACAGCAGACAGGGCTTGAGGATCACTTTAAGCCGCTCTGAGTGTGACTGACACAGAAAGGAGGCCTGCCCTTTTCAGTGCCCCCTCTTGCAATGTTCTCTCCCTTGAATCAACAGTAGCATTTTCTTGGCCAATAACCCAGGTAAAACTCACCCAGCGAGATCTGAATTCATAAGCAGGCCAGTTATCTGGCTTACCACCCAGCTCCACAAGCCCTGGCACAAGCTGCAAGCTTGAAAACTGCAGCACCCCTTTGACAGCAGCCTGCACTTAGGCCAGCCTAAAGAAATCATGTAACTTCAAGGTAAGTAAAACACAGTGGTCTTCAGAGAGGGTGAAGTCTGCAGATCACAATTACAAAACAACTTTCCAAAATCCAAGTTTATAAGCACGCCAATGTGCATTTTCTGTTCTAAGTGTTACACAATTAAGCACGGAACAGTAAATGAGTCACGGCGCAGAAAATGAGTCAGTTATTTCATTTACCATATTCATGACTGTAGTATTTCACAATGGACAACATTTATTTTGATAGGCCTGTTTCATAGTCCATCCTTGGAAGATTTCACTGAGTGACAAGGATTAAGTCTGCTGGAATGGGTTCTTGGAGAAGGCCACCTGCACTAAACCACACAGTGCTGCTGTATCAGCAGCCTTCCTTAGGGCAGCAGGCTTGGTCAACCAGGAACGTGCCCTCTCCCTAGAAAAAGGGAGGGGCAAGAGCGATAACACTGCTAAATTGTAACTGGAAATACAGTCTAAACTTCTTTCAGAGTAAAGGTTTATGGCCTTCATCATTTACAATCTTTGTCAGGAAACATAAGGCTACTGGCCTTAAACCGAAGACAGGCATCAGGTTTGTATTTTAGCTTTAAACAGGTATTTACAAAGTCTGTAGACTACTGGTCTCGGCCTTTGATCAGCACACCAACTTTACAACATAGCCTGGGCTCTGTAGGCTGGTGCAAGAGCCTCTGCACAGCAGATACACACAGCTCAAGCTAATGGAGGCCCTCTATCACTGCACCGGCACGCCCATGTCAGAGAACGATCTGCAACCACCACACTGGACACTGCTTTTAGACACCTACAGCACATCTTGCTCAAACCCCACAACAGCCCTGTGCTCACAAATATATTCACTCCTGCAGAAAAGCAAATTGACTAAAGGCTCAGAAGCGCTTTTGCCTGCAGAAGAGGTGATGCTCGCTGCCAAGAGCAGAGTGTGAGGGCACTGAGCTCTGCAGAGGACAAGCCCAAGAGAAGTCCCTCCATCCTGTGCTGAAGATGCTACTGGCAATTTACACTACTTTTACCCAGTTATTGATTGAAGACTAAATTGCACACTACCTCCACAGCAGTCCCACCTCCAGCCCACCTGGCAAGCCATACCCTTCCCACTCTACTTAGGCACTTCAAACCAGCATCAGCTGCAATACAGGTGGATCTGCTCTAACTTTCTGTCTCACACCACACTCCCCCATCCTCAGGCTCAGGACATTCACTTCCTCACCAAGGTTGAATGCAATTCTATCCCTCCTAGGCTGCCTGGCTCAAAACACAGCTACAGATAGCCTACTAATCAAGCTACATGTATGCTAGGTTAACACACAGACTTTTTTCGTACTCAGGCTGCTGACTCCCATTTCGTTCAGCCATTAACTTTTGCCTGAGGTGCTTGCGTTATATCACAATACTACCTGTCCCACATCACCATCTTCTCTCTCCCACAGACAAGTCACTGAGTACGTCAAGGCCCTTGCCTGGAATGTGGTTCTGCCATTGGGCCTTTGCTGGTTCCAATGCAGTGCATCACACAGGGATGGCTCTCACCACGTCCCCCACAGTGGAGATCTTATCTGGATGTGTTTCAGAACTTGGATTCCTTTACCTTTCAGCACTTCTATAAATAAATTAACTATTTCCCATAACATTAGACCTTTATTGGCTTTTGTGGTTCTCCTTTTACTGCCTAAAAATCACAGCTTCATGTCTTATTGCACAGTCATCCTCCTCTGCTTCCTCCTTTTCATAGATGTTTCTCAACATTTTGTCTCTATTTCTTAACTTCCTTATGTTATTCAAGTAGGGAGGGGAAGATGGACCTCTTAACAGGCAGGATTCACTGAAGTGCATGCCCATGATTCACATCTCTTTCCATTTATCCAGTCTAACATTTCACTAGCTATCATTTCACACTTTGAGCAATCAGGAAGTAGCAGCTTTGATCTTACTGCCATTTTACTCCTTTCAAGTTTAGTCTACATGCTGGGTACTCAATTTTCTGACCACACCAGCACCCTTCCTTGTTCCCTCCATGCACATACAAGTCCTTCCTTCTAAACACAGCACAACTTTGGAATTCTTAGCTAACTGACATGACAAGACTCACATTTGCTCTGTGTTTCAAATTTTTACCATGTATCTTCTACCTGTACCAATGTCAGGTTTGTCTTTCACATGGCCTTTTACCCATAAGAAAAAGGATCGCCACTGTAGCAGCTCAGACAGTTCTCTTCTTTCCTCTTCCTACTTCCTATCTTTGTCTAAAAAAGTGCCTAACAAAGCCGTGCATCACTCTTCACCACAGTCCTGTCTTTCCTCACTGCACCCCTCCAACCTTATTCCAAGGTCATCACAATACAGAGCACTGGAAAAAAATATCTCTGTTGTTCACAAGTCGGGGTACTACAAATATTCGCTGGAGGAAAAAAAAAAAGGTCAAAAAATTTATCTCTTCTTTTTTTGCAATATATAGTGCTTTGAAATTAAGCCAATTATTGCCTGCTGAGGAGATTTAGATAACAATTTAACTATGGCTTACAGTAAAAGAAATTCAGCTATAGTCTATGATCTTCTCAACGCATATTTAACTCTATGAATAAATGTTTCAAGAAGTTGTACACAATGAAGTCAATGGTTTTGTTTCACCACGAATGGTGGAGTCTCCACCAAGACTCGACAGACATAGCTTCTGATAAAGTACAATCCAACAAAAACTCTTCAAATAAAGCCAGTGCTTTCTGAAAAACATTGAGTGTTTCCTTTGTGAATTAGATACATCTTATTATAAAATTGAAAGTGGGATGTAAGGTTGAAAAGAGAGTGAGATGACATCCACTTCATAACTTTAAACGTATTTTACAACTTCAAAAGTTACAGGACAACTACAATATAGTTTGCCAGCCTACTCTGCATTTTGAAAGCTTTGTTTCATTTTGTAGAAAAGAATCTATCGGCTTCCATGCCTCCACTAATACCCACTGAAAGTAGACCATACCAGGGAGCAGTCATTCAGACTACATATCCTCCTTAAATACACCTCTTCAGGGACCCGTGGAGGTCTTTGACCTCTACCTTATCTCAGGTATCACCACTTCCCACTTCTCTTCTTAGCCTCTCATCTCTTAAGGTCAACTCTACATTTTACTACATCTCCAAGTACATCTTCTTCAAGGAGCCAAGCTCTTGTTTATGTCTAAACACTTCTGCACTCCTGCCACCAAACAGCCACTTACATTCATTATCTACCTAATTAACTAGAAATCAAACCTGTAAATTTATTGCCAGAATACGCAAAAACGAAGTTTGATCACCAAAAACTATCCGTAAAACTAAGCGGTGTGCTGCTTCTGACATTTTTAAGGAGCACTGATCAAGTTATTCTCAGCTTCCTTACCCCATCAGACTGCCAAGGCGTTCGTTACATCAAGCGCCATTCCTAGCCATGCATTAGTAGCACATTTAGCTGAAGTCACCTCTATTAATTCATGCATTTAGATTAGACCAGGAAAGCCACATGATGGCTCTCACATATCACAGCTTACAACAGCAAAAAGCTAAAACAGCTATTCTTACTATGTCATCTTCACCCCTCTCCTCTAAAAGCAGCAAAATTGGAAGTTTCATGCTTCTGTGTAATACAGCTACACTAAATCCAGACACAGGATATAATGGCCTTGATATTTTATCCCCAAGACACTAATTGTAGTCAGTTTGCACAAGGTTTCAGTTTACAACCTAAATCAATGGAGGAACTGAGGCTCATTTTGCATGTACAACAGCAGCCCCCGAGCCAGATATCCCTGTTGTCATTGGTCATAAGACGGTATTTCAGAATAAAAACGTTCCAGGTTTCCTTTCTTTAGCTAATATATTAAACTATTCATTTAAACTATCGATTTTCCCCCGTACTTGAGCTTTTAAAATTAGCAGATTCAGCAGAATCTACTTGAAGAAGCACAAGCCATGCTTAATGCGGCCACTGAGGCCAGCTTTGTAAATATGCAAACGAGCCTTTTACTAAGACTACTTTTCACCCTCTCAAAGCAGTTTCTACAAGCAGTATTCCACAAACAGGAGACACAAAATAAGTGCTTTATTGAGGCAACTGCTGTGCAAGTAATCAATAGCATACTGTAAGATTCACCGCTCAACTTCACTGATTTGTTCACGTTGTCCAGAAGTCTCCGGGAAGATTATCAGTAGATGTCTTCATTAACAAATTCTTAACACAGACATTTCACGTGCTGGCCTTTCATAGCCAAAGCTGCAGGTAAGTATCAAAAGCGACCAGTCTCCAGGCATATGAAAACCTGAAGATCACACTATCTAAATTTCTTTATACTTTCTATAAACATACTATCAATCGCATCATTAATCACTGAATATGGATTGGTGCTCCACAAACTTCAGGCCAGTCAAAATATTGAAGCTGAACGTAGAGATTAAATACTACTACTAAAGCACACCAGCTGCTCTTGATAAGGGTAAGCTAGAATCTGATTTACTGGAGAGTTTGTGCCGCTACTATGCCTTGTCACACAGCTGAACACTGCTATGCAGTATAAAACAAGAAAGAGTCAAACTTTTAAGAGCAAGGAAACAAATTCAAGAGAGCCAATGCTAGTAAAAGCCTTTAGCCTAAAATCTTGCTTTTAGCACAACTTAAAGAATACGAAATTAATTAGAACACATGCAAACTCAATTCTCTATTACAGATTGTAAATTTGTCTCACACTTTATAAAATAGTTTATCCAAGTGCCTCAATGGTCAAATGTTCCTTATTTCATTAGTCAGTATAAATTAAACATTTTAGTCAGCTGCACAGTTCCTGTGCTGTATCTGCACTACTACTCGCTGTCAGTAACCAGTTAGCAGTTAAACTTGGCAATTGTACAACAAAGTGTCTCATTTCTTCGAAGTCACACAGCTATGCAACATTTGATTTTCCCAGCCTTTAAAACGGTCGTTTGACTGCAATCAACTCGTGTCCAAAAAAAAAAAAAAAGATACAATAAAGATATAATTAACACCTACTTCTGTGAAGCTTCTTCCTACTATGCCATCTCCCTCACTTATTTTTCCAACGATCCTATAACATATTAAAGGTCTGACACCAATTAACAATGAAAGATGACTTATGTAAACAGGCAGGTTGTTAAATAAAGCAGAGCGAAAGGTAAGTCACCTGTATATTTAGCACATTAATTCAGTAAATGAGCTTCTGATTTATCTGATCCGCTAGCTCTATTAGTATGAATTTAAACTCACTGACAGGTTTTACTGCATCCTTCCGATTAACATCAGAAGTTCTCGCCCACCGCCCATGCATTTCCAAAGCAAAAATTTGCAGGTATTTCAAGACTGTCAAACGCACTCATTTGAAACAAGCAGTAGAGGATGAGAGTAAAAAATAATAACAAAGATTAAGAAAGATTAAACTGTCCTTTATAAAGTGGGTGATGGTGTGCATCACAATTACCTTAAAATAGACTTTAAACACTGTTGAAGATTCCCCTTCCACAATTTGTTTTTCCATTCTTCAGAAGCGTTTAATAAAGTGTTGGTAAAAAGCCCATATTAGGAGACACTTCAGTCCATACCAAATAGTGTGAAACCAGAAAAAGTGTTTTGTATGACCGCTGGGCTCCTGCAGCAGGCCTTTTATCAGTTCTGACTTAACCACAAAGGAATTCTACACACTAGTTACTATTTGGAAGGCTACACTCCTCTGGTCTGCTTGCACGCTTGCAGAATTAAGTCAGGAAAAAACTATTTTAAGATAGTGACTTACATCACAAGTTTTCTAGGCATCCTGGTCTTCACCAGCAGGGCAATGAAACAAAGATTGGATGCATCTTGCTACTTCGTCAGAGGATGGCAGGGTAATGTACCGCAAGGGCATCACATAAATAATGGTAATTGGCACATAGCTAGTAGGAGAACGCAAACCAACGTACAGTACCAGCCAACATCTCCAGTGATCCGGGTCACAGAAGGTTATGAAGACATGTCAAGGGCTGCATGCACATCCCGCTGAGAGAAGCATTTTACAGAGGTAGTCTGAGATAGTAAGCAGAGGGGAAAAACTGGAAGTTCAAGGAGACAGATCTCCCAGAACAAGTGCAGTTGTTGGACGGTACTCAAGTATTCGCATGCTGTCAGGCTGACTGCATTCCAGGCAATCAGAATTCACATTAAATCTGTACCCCTGTTACACATGAAAGCTTTTTAAATTTCAAATTAGTTCCTGTCACAGACAGCATATTCATAAATTAGGATAGCTTTTGTCAGTTAAAATATTGTGGTCCCTTTTTTCTTTTCTTTTTTTAAAGACGCAATAAATTCTCCCACCTAATTCCCAATGAAAATCGGCTAAAGAGAAAGCAAATTAAGGGATGTCACATGCATTCCTATACTACCATAACTTTGCACTCATTTTGTTACACTACTACAAAACTTTGATGTGTCTTGACATAACTAGATTATCCAGACAGCAAGTGACATTCAAATTGAACCCATGCAGACACATCTTAGAGTGCACTATCTAAAATACTTTATCCTTCACCAGTAAAAACTGCTGTACATGATATACTTCCTTTCACTCAAAGTAGGTTGCAGTTTTTTAAATTAGAGCTTCACAAGAGTCTTACATAAGGGTTCAATTTTAACAGATTCATTAAAAGAAAAAGCAAATAACGGCAAAACACAGCAAGTAGCTACTGACTTTTAAGGAAACCAGTGTGTCTAATGCTGACTTTTAAATAGTTCCTGCCTACCCTCACACACAGACTTTGCTTTTAATGAATTGTTCATCTCAAAGTTAAAGAGTACAGGGAGAAAGGCAGTGTAAAGGCATCAGTTGCTGGCACAACAACTTGCTCAACTCAAGAACTGCCACATACCAAAACATCCGATCATGTATCGAGATGGAATCACTTTCTAAAACAGAAAACAAACTTTGGAAATGAAAACTGTTTTCTTGGGAGTGAGGAAAGCCTTTAAGTTAGAGGAAGAATGAAACACAAGTAACATGAAAACTGACTTTGTTTTAAAAACTGATGAGAGCTAATACACAATTCATTTTCTCCTTAAAAACTAAGTCTACAGCAGCATTGACACTGTCCTATTACATTTATATACTATCTTTCTATGCGATTATGAATAGTAGGAAAGTTTTATTTTCATATCTTGAAATGACTCTAAAATGCTTACCGTCTGTTGAAATTCAGATGAGATATTTTCAGAAAGACTGAAAAAAAATGCAGGAGTGGATTTACAAAATTTTCCACACTTAGTTATCTGCTCTTGAAAGAAAGTGTGGTGTTTTTTTCTTTCTTTCCCTCCCTTTTCTTTTAGGGCTTCCAAAGAAATTATTCAAGGTCAAGGATAGTACATCAGCACACACACACTGAAAATAGCTTGTGCGGTCCCTAATTAATGCATTGCATTCCAAATCTAACAAGGAAACTGGAATGCATTCAGACATCTCCCTTCAGAAAGAAGTATTTTAAAATAAGTTTAGTTGTTTCTGTTCTGGAACTTGCAAATACTGGTGGTTTTTTCTTAACTGAAATTGGAATCAACGAAGATATTTTTGCAAGACTGTAGTACTAGTCATGAAACTATGTACAGGAAGTCCAGCAAGAAGTTCAGCATCATTAGTTTACTCCCTTATCACAATACTGTTTTAACAAATTCTGGATTACTTGTTTTACTCATACATTCCTAAACAAACCCTCACATCAGGCTGACTGCAGAAGAAACTATGCTTGTTCCTTCAGAACATCAGATAAAATTCTCAAACGTGTGGTGTTTAACACAACCTTTTCTCCTTGGAAAAAGTTAATGCGCAACACAGTGCTTGCATGTCCACAAATGACAGCCTTTGTTTTGTCAGGCAGCTCAGTATTACTTGCATTAAATAAAGATTAGATATATATTGCATGCATCAATGAAGACCATAATGTCTGCTAAAAGTCACATTTCAACGCACAGCACAAAAATGTTTGTGCCAGCTTTGCTAATAAAATACTTGGTGTGGTTTTATCAACAGAAAAGTGTTTCATGTTATACTGTTGGCATTCAACTCAATCTTGAAAGGAGATGTTGCATTTGTTTCACTCACTCCACAATTTCACATTATTTTGAGTAAAGATGGCTAGAAACAATATCTAGAATCATCATCCATTAAAAGGATATGAAATTTGTCAACTACAATACACATTTAACCAGAATTACATGTAGTGGTTACCAATGCGGTCCTGTAAAGCTTTCTCCTCTTTCTGGTGAAGAAAATGGATTTTTCTGATTTTGAAAGCAATCACTGACTTTTAGCTCATATTTTAAAAGAAAAAAAAAAAAAAAAAAAAAAGGAGGGAGGGAACACAATCAGCTGCAACAATAGATGATAAAAGCATCTCTGAGTCAGAAGTTAGAATACTACTCATTAAAAGAAAATTGGAAAAAAAGAAAAATATCACAAGTCTTTAGCTTCATCTAAGAATCAACTAAAGAAACGTCCAGGGAGCTCCAACCATTATTGTACACTTGAGAAATATTACTTTGTTCTCCTTTAAAACTTATTTTGGTTACATCCCCCAGTCACATATCACTGACGGGCTTCAGAAAAGAGAGTGTGCAGCTCCAAGCTGACAATGCTGTTCAGCTGAACCCTCTTCCACGCGCAAGGCAGTTTTCCTGCTCACAACATTAACATTAAATTCCAGAACTGTGGTAACTGCCAGTCAATTAATTCTTTACATTATTTTGCTTTCCTCCAACACACTCCCTTGACATTCATACCTAAGAGGCACGACTACTGTGACTACAAGGCCTCACGCTGCCATGGAAAGGACTGTAAGGCCTTAAAGGCAGGCCTGCATGAGCAAACAGGGTCTATGCAATAAAGACAAGCCAACTTCAAATTACTTACAGACAAGGATACTCTAGGAGTACTTATATGCCGTATTAAAAAACAACCCCCACACTGAAAGTACTGCTAATGTGGATGCAGGTACAGCAGTAAAGCCGGGCTCTACAGCTCTGCTGCGAAGGCAGTCTCCGGCTTTCCCCAAGCAAGAAGAGTCACACCAGCAGAGGCACAGGGGTTTTTTTCTTCTCCTAGAATAGCTGCATTAAGGGCTCTCGCCAGGTCAGCTCTGCTATTGAGGGATCACACTTCTTCCTAACCTTGACAGCCACAGCTGTGACAATACAGTACTGTATACTAATTCAGGACTAACCTCAGAAACCAAATATACACTTTGCCATCTAAAACTGTCTCCTTGCTCCTGACATCTTCACGAATTTGGCCAAATGAAACAGTCAATTTCTAATTTTCCTTCCAGATACTTGTATTTACTCACAAAGTGTTTTCAAGTTTACACTGTAATTTTTGCTAAAAATACTTGGTTTGAAATAAGTGAAAAACATGTATGGTAGAAAAGCTCTGTTTTATGCTGTTGAAAAGGTTTGTTTTAGGAGACCATATTCTGATGTGTATTTTTTAAAATAAACAAAACCCTTCATGTCTAATTGAAGCATATCAAAAGGCTATAAAAACATCAATAAATTAGATGCAATTGGAATTCTGAAGCCAACTCCGTTGGAGAAAAATCTTTCAAAATGAAGCGATGCTAATTATTATGATAGGACATCATTCAACTTCAGAATAGGCTAGCAGACAAGTTTACTGCTTGATTATTAAGAATATTATTTGTGCATATCACTCATGTGTCATCTTCCTTTTATTTAGGATTTTCTTTTCATCGCACACATGATACAAAGTTGGGGGGGCACAAAGCAAGATCACCTGAAGACTTTTAGCAGAGTGTAGACATGAGGGTTTTTTTAATCCTCCCACTCAAAATGAGCTGCCATGATAAAACTTTCTGAATGTTTGTTCAGAGCTAGACTGAAAAAAAAAAAAGTGAAATTCAGAAGAAAATGGTTCCACTGAACTGAAATTTATGTGTCTACCTGAGAAATCAAATCCTGCATTCCCTGTTTATAGTACTACAAGTAAGGCTGTTAGAATTGATATGCAATAAAATGTACTTTGTCCAATAACTGCACTTTTCCATAGTACAACAGTAAACATTTACAGAGTTTCCATTACTCATACTGCAAAGAACATAAGTTCACATTTATATGGTCACTAAACATGCACTTACATAAGCTCAACGTTAAGTTTTTCTCAATGCTACACATTCAGCCATATTATACAGATCTAATTCCATTCTCCACCCAATATAACTCACTCCAGTTGTATTTGCTTTAACAGTTGCACACTTCTGCTTCACAAACAGTATCTCGCCAGCAAGAGCCAGCCCTAATGACACAGCTACCTATACAAATTACACAAGAACTTTCCTACAGCAGGACTCAGCCTACTCAAGTGCTCCACAACTGCCTTGCCAGGCAAGTCAAAGGCCTCTGTCAAAACAACTGACATGTTTCATATCACCAGTTTTCACCACTTTTCTGCGCAGCTTTCCAAAGGAGGCTCACATAAGGCTGGGGCGGGGGGATGGGGGTGGGAGAGGAGGAACACAACAAAACAAAGCAAGTATATTTTCAGCTGTAAGTATAGCACTTGTCTGGAATGCATTTAAGGGCTTCAGAAGCAGCAGTCAACACTTCAGTTATATTTATGCATATTTTATTTCTTCACGTTGACCTTTGCCAGCATTACTCAATCCTGACCCCCCCTCCTTTTGAAGTCATACAAAAAGTTACTTTTTTTTCTTTCGTACCTACTCACTGAGGCCTATTCCACTCCTGAAAGCAGGCGAAGCAAAGTCCACGCCGAGTGTCTGTCTCTTAGAGAAGATTGCATCTTTTATTTATCGGCCCTTGGCTTTATTTTCACAGTGAATTCCTGGCTTAAATGTAATCAGCCAAGAAACCCTCCCTATGCGCACTCCTGTCATTCCTCATCGCCTGCAAACAGAATCAAGTGCAAGCAAAAGGGAAAAAAAAAAATCTCAGCACTTCCAACCAAACTAAAAAAAAAGTCCTACTTCTGGTTTTGCCAGTCCTGAGAATCCACAGATGCGCCTCAGACCTTTAGAAAGCGAAAGCCAAAAGATGAAACTTGTAAGAAAGTTAGATTTTTTTAAAAAGAAGGAAAAAAAAAAAGAGGAAAGATACTGAAGTCCCCCTAGGCAGAAGGGAAGGGCACTGAGCCTCAGAGCAGGGTCACAGCTTCCCTTCGGAAAAAAAAATTGATAGCATATTTGCAAGCTACCCGCCAAGTCAAACCCGCAACGGACAGGACCGAGGTTTTGGGGGAGGGAGGGGGATCCCAGCGTCCGCCACTCACACCCCGAGCCGCAGCCGTAAACAAAAGACGAGCAGCAGCCTCTTTTGTCTGGCTTCTCCTTTTCGGGAGAGGAGGAGAGGAAGCGACAGAAAACTGGGAGAAAAAAAAAAAAAAGGGACACAAATAAACATGAAAATGAGAACAAAGTGGCCGGGTCGCACAAAGAGCATCATCCACCCGCGGATAAGGGGGGTGGGGGGAAGTGGGGGGGTGTCTGCCGCGGGCGGCTCCCCCCACAATGGATAGGGAGCCGCCCCCGGCAGGCAGTC
>VWZK01000572.1:0-17710 GCA_013396935.1 Baryphthengus martii
TACAACTGCCTGAAAGGAGGTTGTAGCAACATGGGTTTTGGTCTTTTCTCCCAAGAAACTAGTGATTGGAGAAGAGGAAATGGGCTTAATTTTAGACTGGATATTATGAAAAATTTCTGTGTGGAAAGAGTAGAGAGCCATAGGAACAGGCTGCCCAGGGAGGTGGTGGAGTCACCAGCTCTGGAGGTGTTCAAAAAATGTGTAGACACAGCACTTCAGGACATGGTTTGGTGGTCATGATAGTGTTGGGTTGATAGCTGGACTTGATGATCTTATACGTCTTTCCAATCTTGAGTCTGTGATTCTGTGATTCTATGATTCTATATTTCTATGATATGGCAATGAGAGAATGTGTGTCATAAGAAGTGCAGGCGAGGCCTTAGAAAGCGGGAGACACTTAGGCTAATGGATTAAATTCAAAACAGTAAGTGACAGACTGGAATTGACAAGCACAGACACATCCCTAACTGAATTCTCCTTTACAAATCTATAATAACAACTACTGAGAAAATGAGAAGAACATACACTCTTTCCAATAAATGCCTGTTACTCTTTTTAACTTCTAGGAAAAGTATTTCATTTCAGTCTTAGAAAGCATGCTTGCAAATATGTTCTTCATTTTTTCCCACCTGTAAACAATAGCTGGAAGCTAAATCCTCTTAAATTTAAGTTTTTAACACAGATTATCCACATGGTTTTATAGAAGTGCATCTCTCCATTGACAATACGTAGGAAACAACATCTACTAAGGTCACATGCCACAAATTGTGCTGAAGTTAGATACTTAAATCAGCGAATATGAATACTCTTAATACTCCAGTATTTTTACTTACTTCTGTGTATTGAACACTCTGGACTATTGCAATGCTTAGCTGGGGCCCTGGCAGAGTGAGTCAGTAAATAGCAGTGACTTCAGCAGAGAAGTAAAAGCACCTATTGCAAAAGAGACCTCTCAGCACTGCTGCTCAAATACCATGTGTCAGAGCAGTCATCAACTGCCAAACTCACAAAAATCTGACCAGGATATGACGAAAAGAGATCATATCATGAAGCTGTGATAGGAGGCACATACCAGTCCATATGGTTCTTTGAAGCCATATATAATATCCTGAGATATTTTTTTTTTTTTTTCCAAAGTGTCTGAAGGAACAAGGGTTGTTTTGCAACTTGTCAGAGTGGTATTTTGATAACAGGAAGGTGGAAGTGAGGATATATGCTCAATGTCCAACGGCTGGCACAAGAGCACATAGATATCTGAAGATGCAGGGAGAGCGATGAAGGGCCATGCACTGAATCTATTTCCATGGTCCCTACTGAGCATGATCTTGATGCATGCTGCTTTTTAGCTCTGCGTAGACTAGTTGCCTCAGGTTAGCGCACAGACAGGATAGTCAAAGACCAGTTGGCACAGCTGTAACTGTACTAGCTTGTTTGTTAACCAAGAGGCGATGAGGCCATCGGCAGTTCAGTGCTCTGACAATATTATTTAGCATAGAATAATAGCATGTTAGGGAATGGAAGGGACCTCTAGAGATCATCTAGTCCAACCCCCCTGCCACAGCAGGATCACACAGGGCAGGCCACACACAGGAATGCATCCAGGTGGGTTTTGAAAGTCTCCAGAGAAAGAGACTCTGCAACCTTTCTGGGCAGCTTGTTCCAGTGCTCCGCCACCCTCACAAGTTTCTCCTCATGTTGAGGTGGAACCTCCTGTGTTCTAGCTTGTACCCGTTATCTCTTGTTCTATTACTGGGCACCACAGAAAAGAGACTCGCTCCTTCCACTTGACATCCATCCCTTAGATATTTATAGACATTAATTAGATCCCCTCTCAGCCATCTCCAGACTAAACAGGTCTCTCAGTCTCTCCTCATAGGAGAGATGTTCAAGTCCCTTAATCATCCCTGCAGCTCTCCGTTGGACTCTCTCCAGTAGATCCCTGTCTCTCTTGAATTGGGGAGCCCAAAACTGAATACAGTATTCCACGTGTGGTCTCACCAGGGCAGAGTAGAGGGGGAGGAGAACTTCTCTTGACCTGTTGGACACAGTTTTCTTAATGCACCCCAGAATACCATGCGGAAGCATCAAAACTAACAGAAAATTCTTACCTGGTAGGGAAATAATTAATTCTGTAGTTATTATTTACTGCCAAGGAGGCATGCTCCTTCCGTAAGAAGGCCAATGTCCTACTTACTGTCTTGCCATCTGCAACTTCAAGGCTGTGAAACGGCAGTAATCATGTGCAAAGTTCAGCATCTCAGCTGCTTTAAACCTTTGACTCACACATTGGCAATTGCACAAAGGTACACCCCTCACTGCTTATCAGAAGACAAATATCACTGCTGGTAATCTCTAAACATCAAAGATACAACACAGACCTATGCAGTATTAGTAATACGCCTGACTGCACATATGCACTATAAAGAAATTTATCCATAGGACAGTTTTATCATTTATGAGAGTAATGGATTGAAATGCAGTTACACACCTCAGGTTACCTCAGTTGGATCCCTTGCACGTTTATCAGCTTTCACTTTTTTTGGAATGTGTTTCTTTAATTATATATTTATACTATGTGAAAGTGTCTCATGCTATATGACTCACCTAAAAGAAAATAGGTACCTTTTGAATTCTTTTTTCTGTATGAGTAATTCTGTTTGGTTTTCATTCTATAATTCATTTAACTTTTAAAAATATGTGTTATTTCTGGATTCATTTCCAATTTAGTATTGTTCAAACACACTTTGCAAATATATCTTCTGTGCTGGGTGAAGGACTGTAAAATACAACATAAGTCATCTGCACAAGTGCAATCATCTCAACTGTCTCAGCCTATTCTCACAACAAAGATCGTGTTCCAGCCAGGTGTTAATTTGTGAGCACACATTGCCGGGCCGCATCCAGCTTTTCATCCACCAGTATGTCCAAGTCCTTCTCTGCAAGGCTGCTCTCAATTGCTTCCCCAACTAGTATTGATACTGGGGGTTGCCCAGACCCAGGTGCTAGACCTTGCACTTGGCCTTGTTCAACCTCATGAGGTTCATATAGACCCACTTCTAGACCTTGTTCAGGTCCCTCTGGAGAGTATCCCATCACTCTGGCATAAGAACTGCACCACTCAGCTTGGTGTCATCTGCACACTTGCTAAAGGGTGCACTTGATCCCACTCTATGTCATTGATGAAAATATCAAACAGCACTAGTCCCAGTACAGACTCCTGAAGGACACCACCTGTCACCAGTCTCTATCTGACTTTGAGTTGTTGACCACTGCCCTCTGTAAGAAAACATCCAACCAATTTCTCATATACCAAACAGTCCACCCTTTAAAGCCATATCCCTATGATTTAGAGACAAGGATGTCATGGGGAACCACGTCAAAGGCCTTACAGAAGCCCAGAGAGGCAACTTCTGTAGCTCTTCCCTTGTCTACTGAGATGGTCACTCCATCAGAGAAGGGCATTAGGTTGGTCAGGCAAGACTTGCCCCTGGTGAAGCCATACTGGCTGTCTTCAATCACCTCCCTGCCCCCCGTGTGCTTTAGCAGAGCTTCCAGAAGGATCTGTTCCATGACCTTCCCAGGCACAGAGGGGAAGCTGATAGGTCTGTAGTTTCCAGGGTTATCCTTTCTACCCTTTGTGAAAATAGGTGCCATGTTTCCAGTCTCCAGGGACTTCACCTAACTGCTGCGACTCTTCATATATCATGGAGAGTGGCCTGGAAACTACACCAGCCACTTCCCTGATGACTCGGATGTGTCTCATTAGGTCCCATAGACATATGTATATTCATATTCCTCAGGGGTGCTTGAACCTGATCTTTTCCTACAGTGTGAGGGACTTTGCTCCCTTGGTCCCTGTGGTGCAGTCCATCAACTTGAGCGGTGTCAGGAAAGAGGTTGTCAGAGAAGACTGAGGCAAAAAGGTTGTTGAATACCTCAGATATCTCATCTGTGTCTAGGAACTGTGAAGAGTGCACATACGTCCTAATAGATAGCTCCAGTTAACAGAATTCATGTTTTCCTGACAAAATTGTCACTAGTACTAAAATCACTAAAACTTGATTAACTATGAAGATTTCTTTTTACGCTTCTCATTTTTTTCTGAGGGATGGAAGAAAGCTGTGTGGAGGGAAAACATGGGACAGGACTACCCATGAACCATTTAATACAAAACCACTATTATTTTTTTAAAATCTGCCTTTGATAATAAAGGTATTCTATTCATAATTCTTCCTCTTCTGGTGTTAGTTTGCAAGTATTTGGGAGGAAGAGGACAAAAGCAAAGCTTTAATTCTCCTCCTCACTGTCATGCAAAGTTAAATTTAACTGTATCTTTACCAGAAATCTCACAGGCTATACTCTGCTGCTAAGATAACATTGACAAGAACAAGTCTAATTTTTGGTGCTCTAAAATTTTTTCAGCTCTTGGTTTTCCAACGTTACCACTCTACTCAGAATACATTATTTTGACTGCTATATTTTAATAATAATATTTTAATATATTTAGCACCTTTAAGTAAGTTATTTCATGCTACAGATTTTCATTTTAGGAAGTTAAAGTGAGGCGTATCTGAAAACAGCAACCTCATTCTCCTGTAAAATGCAAGGGAGGTTGGAGATTTGAGCAACTCATGGAGGACAAAACAAGCCTAGGGCTCCCAATAAGGGAAACTCATTGGAAAATAGTAATGTTGCAAAGGTTTCTGGATAAGACCCTTTTGTACAGAAACAGGTGATCTTTCTTATTAAAAACCTCATTCAAGCCCTTGCCTCCTTGATAGTAGCCCTGTACTCTCTAACCAAGGACAGAAATGCCAAAGACAACTCAGAGAGTCCATTCCTAGCTGAAACTTTGCCTGAGGATGCAGATTTAGGTAAAATATTCAGTTACAGGAGTATGAACAGTTAACACAGATTGATTTAGTAGTCCTTATTTTTTGCAATATAGCTGATCGTTCAGTCAAAAGAATGTTGTTGTAAGAAGTAGATTTCGCAAAAATTCAGTGAGTGGAAGATTTATAAATACTGATTTTCAATGGAGTGCACTAGTAAATAATGAAGGAAAAGAAGCATTGTTTATGAAACAATATATATCAGGGAATAAAATTCACCAAGAGGAGGTTCCTCCATCAGGGGCAGAAAACTGAAATTCAAGAGAACTAAGCTTGTATATTTGTGCACAGTCCAATCACAGGCTCATAAAAGTCAGTGAGACTGAACAATCAGAACTTCAGTCACTGCCCTTTTATGAGATACATCAGAAGAGAAGGCTCAATATCAAGAGGCAGATTCTAGCAGAAACAGAAACCTTGACTGTGCCAGATTCTTCAGTAAGCTGTAACAGAGACAGACACAGGACTACTGGTGCAGCATAAAGCTACCACAAACCCTTCAACCCGTCAGTGAACATCTTTGGTTCCATGGGGAAAAGACCAAATGGTCTTCCATGCAAAAATCAACCCACCCTCGCAGGACAGCTCTCTGCAGCCACTGAGGTGCAAAAAGACGCTCCAGTTTTGAGTGGTTCCTGTCCACACCCGTCCATGCTTCACAGTCTGTGCTAGCACAAATTACCATATTTAAAAGGCTTGAATGTTTCTGTAAATAGAAGCACTGAGGAAGTTCCTTGACATACAGGATAGGCAAGTAGCATCAATACATGCTGTGCCTTTCTTAGTTGTAGCTGCTCATTTTCAACCTTTATTGTACTCAGTAATTTCACTTCTTGATTTCTTGCTATGTGTAAGGGCTTTTAGCACAAACCTACAGCCACATGTCACAGTGTTACATCCACTCAGCATGGCAAAAGACCCTTGAATTCTACTTAAATATTGAACCAAGGAATGATTCATAGAAATTTTCCCTTGAACGCTTGTAAAATAATCCTGTAAAAAGCTCTGATAAACTACAAATATATTTCAGCAGCAGCTATCACACTCTTTTTTTCTGGAAGAAACTGATTTATACTACCAGTTGTTAGTACATCATTGATGTGATCAATAGGATACAATTTCTTTTGATGCAAAAGACAGCTAAAACATATCAAAGCATGCCCATCACACTGATCTTTCCATGAGAATAGGAAGATGCCACCAAAGTTTGCTATCTAAAGGATCAATGCCATCTCAAGGTGCTGACAAAAGTTCTCCAGCAGCCTAGAAAAAAGAGTCTGAGAGTGTTTTTTTCAGAGCACATCTGTAGAGATAGTGTAGGCAGAAGGTACCAGAGCCATGGCCAATATAGCCTGGATGAACCAAATGTTGGTTACAGACTACAATATCATTTATACATACTGTCTTCTATTGTTCAGTGCTTTTTTCTCCATCCTTTTTTCATGTTATCTTTCCTTGCTTCCTAAAGATTTGTTCCTCCATGGTCTCCTCATGTTGTTTGTAAGGAAGAACATTGTCTTCGCTATAGCTGTAATTGTCAATTAAGTCATTAACTGAAGCACAGCATAGCTGTGTCTGAATACTAAGTTCTCTGTGTACTGCGGGAAACAGTGACAGCTAGAGCATTCAATCAGATCTAAACCTGCTTGCTAACAGCGTGACAAAAAGTAGATGTAGTTATTTCTGTTTAGATGTAGACAATAGAATAGAAAAGAAGTTTTAAGGCTTTATAATCAGAATTCCCTATATTACAAGATAAAATGCAAGCAAGTTCATAATTTATTAATGTGTATTACAATGAATTGAACATTAATGAGTTGGAAAAACAGAGCAAAGGTTTATTTGCTTCATCTAAGCGATACATTAAACTAAAGCAGACAAAACAAACAGTCTGGCAAAATGCTGACACTGGGTCTAGAATTAACCACAACTGCAAATACAGACTATCTTTGTGGTGAATCACTAATAAAAATAACATTCAGTTAATGATAAAAGGAAGATCAGCTTTCAGATCAGTGAAAACTGATTTGACATTGACTGTTGTGCAAAATTTCAGCTAATGAGAGTCTCCCATCTCTCTCTATAAAAACCATTGGGATAGTAATGAACTTCTAGCAAAAAAAGGATACAAAAATTAAATTGTCAATAAACTTCTCTAGAATCTTAAAAAAAAATGTCTAAATACAGACATAGTAAAGTAAGAAATTACATTCCTGATTGCAGGGTACGGTGGAGAATAGAAGATGAGCTTTTCCAGTATCACCTTCTGAATTCAGAAGATTCTTTAAAATTCTGCCCAGTCATCTAGGAGACTATATTTCCCAGAAAAATTACAAAATAAATCTAGATGTGGGGCCAGAAAGTGGGTCCAGAGGCTGAGTTTCTCAGTTTGGTCACAGAAGAAGCTCTTATTAGAAATGGGGACAGAAAAAATAATACATTAACCTGATGAATGTGGGGGGAAAGGGGAAAGATGAGGAAATCAATAAAAGGAGGTAGGAAAAGAAATGAGTGAACTCATTTGTTAATTGAGAAGAGGACATTTGGTCCGCACCGCCAACAGTAGGCTGGCCACGAGTCATGGGAGAATCAGATTTGCTGTGGGCAGAAAAACACATATGTGATTGTCTAAATCACTTTTGAAAGGGCTCCCCCAAAATCTGTTTATAATCTGGCAGATCATGGATAACTGAGCGTTAATAGAGGTGCTCATGTAGTTCAAGGCTACCTCAAATATTTTAACTGATCAGATTTAACTAATGCATGATGATCAGCCAGTAAACTGAACAAAAACTCAAAGTGTCATTTCTCAAGGGTTATTAATGGATGTAAGACTTCACAGAGGGAACAAAAACCAGTAACTTGGCAGTTACCCAAATATACAGCAACTGGTTTACAGATCCTGCTCAAGACTCCAGGAGTCAGAAAAGTACTGGTTGCTCGGCATTTGATTATCTTCTACAGATTAGCTCTCAGACATTAGTTCTTCTAGGAGAAAGATCTCTACTTAGCAGCCACAGAAATTTTCCAAATGGCTCTAGCTGCCAAAGACTGCCAGTTCCTGAGTACTCCTTCTGACTATCTGATCCTGTTTTTCTCTTCAAATCTGGCTGAGCTTCATGTGGTCAACAAGAGAAAACTGAAAAGTGAATTGAAATCTGATTTCTCTGTGCTTAGCACTCCAAAATATATCACTGATCTAATTTAAGGGAAGCTCCAACACTGCAATAATTAATGCTCTGTGCAAAGTTCATCAGGTGGCAAATGAACAACAGTAGAACAACGAAGAGTGCAACAGAATTAGAAACAGAATCACACTCAGATAATTTTTCAAGAATACTCCTCACATGCTTTGGTTAATAGTTGTGTTCCAGCCTGTTGCTTTACAAACTCCTACCGAATTATTCAGAAGCAAATAACTATGTTTTTTGGTGTTTTGCTGGTTTTTTTATCTTGTTTTGGTTTGTTTGTTTGTTTGTTTGTTTTGTGGGATATTTTTCTGGCTTTTGTTTGTTTGCTTGTTTTGTGGTTTGTTCTGGGGTTTTTTTTTTTGGTGTTTGGTTTTGGTCATGGTTTTATGTAGCAGAAAAAGCTGGACACAAGATGGTTGTTAACTAATGGTCACTTCCCAGGATGACATCCTGGGAGAAACATTCACTTATAATACAGCAAGAACAACTTCAGGATGCAAAGGATACATGACACTAGGGCTGAGAGCACTGCAGTATATTTGTTTGCTGAAGGACAATGAGAGTTCCAGCTCTACCAGAGAGTTGCTAGCCCTCAACGACTTTGGATGTCTCCTCTCTTGCTCTCTCTCCTCAGATTTTCACTTTAGGTATAACTACTTCTAGGATAAGGTACATTCGATGAAAAAGACATGCAAAACAAAATAAATAAGTAATTAAAAAAAACCAAAACCCAAAACAACCCACCAGACTGGGTTTGTTCAATCTAAAACATACACAAAGAGGTGGATCCTCTTTTCTGAAGGAAAATGAGGTGTTATCTAGAAGTGCCCTGCCAAGTGCTCTACAGTACTCTACCGAGTAGTTGACAAAATATTTCAGGAAAGGGTGTCCTCTAACATTTTTGAACTATGTAGAACTCTTCAGCACCAGGACTACATAAAATACTAAATGATGCAACATCTAGCCCTACACTGTATATGTCATTAGCTCTCCAGAAGACATTGACGTAAATTGGCCAATACTCCTGCTTTTTCCTGGACCAGAATTTTATCTGAATTACCATACAGAAATAGCTTCCAAAAACCTGAGGACTGCCTTTCCAAAGCCAGAGAAGTGCTATAAAATGTAGCAAATGGACAAAGATATTGCTGCTGCATGTGTTGCATAATACAGCAGTGTCTCATCTTCCAGAGTGTGCCAGCAGAGAAACAGAGGAGCTCTGTGAGATTCATGAAGGATGCATTATTCATGACTGATTTTTGACATCAACTATTTCTGTAAAAACAGCTGTCATGAGCAGCAGCAATAACAAAACTCAAACCTAACCTGGGCAGTGAATTCCAAGATCTAAGAGCCATCTATGGTGCACCCAGGAAAACTGGCAAGCAAGCAGCTGATGAAGAACTGGTCTTCTCCTTACAAAAGCTGCAGATGAAACACTCCTTAGTATCTGATTTCTGTAATTCTTTGACGTACATATTACCTTAATGTTGTCACAGCCACACTATCTGAATATTGCAGCAGACAACATTACTTGAATGTAACTACCAGTCTAATGCATACACTGCTTCTGCGGTTCTACTGCCCACAAACTACATGCTCCACTGACCAGCGGTAACTAAAATCAGAGTTGTTTCTCACCTTGTGACACTAGATTCTATCTGTCTCCATCTGTCCACATGAGATCAAATAGTTGCCAAAATGAAAATGTATAATGCCCCTCACAGTGAAATACTATATATGAATGATGCTTTATTAAGCTCTTACTCTTGAAGTATCCTGTTAAATATTATAAAACCTTCAATACATTTAATAGGTTGTGGATGTGCTGCAGCGTACAACTGTGATAGTCTATGGACTATCCAAGGATTGCTAGTGAAACCATTGTGGCCTCCAATCCATCTCAAAGAGATTAGTCTCAAAATATTAGAAAATACCCATGTTAACTGTGACCTTCCATTTGACATGGAAAGTTAATTATGGTTGATACAGCCCTTCTGACCCGTAACAATTACAGTCATGTTAAGAAAACTGAACTTCTATTAGTGATGGCAAACTGAATACTTATCACTGATCTATAACCTGCTTTTCTAATTTTTATTTCAATTTTTATTTTATTTTATTTTATTTTATTTTTTACATTGAGCCATTACAGCCTGTTCAGTGAGGTCACTGAATTGGCTGCATGGTGATGATGACCAGTCTTTCCAAATTAGAGGCGTGTAGAGAGGCTATGGACAAGTCCAAGTGACAGTGTACCCTGTACAGCAGTGCCCTCTGGTTTAATTTGATGTCTAATGCTGTTGACATTTAACAATCACACATATTTACTTTGCCAAGACTCAGATTCATTAGATAATCTGTCCTGTTGATATAAGCTTATCACTTTTACCAGGGTGTACAGAGACTCACATTTCACAACCTGATGGTTGAAACACATAACTAGAAGGTAAAGGAAAGCAGCTGGGAGCTCTTACTACATCAATGACTTTATGTGACTGCCTAGGAGTTATAATACCATTAACACTAGCAGCAACTCCAGGAAAAATGTTTCCAACTCAAATAGTTTGGCAAAAAAAACACCCCATGAAACATTTCAAGTAACTTCTGGCACTTAATATTGACAGAATATTTTGTCCAAATCTACAACACATTTGAGTCATGAAAAGGATGAAGATAGCATGGATATTCTCCCAATGTTACTACATTTCAAAACAGAATTCCACCCCAGTGTTGTGGGAACTTGTTTTTCTGATTGATTTCTTATGCATGTCTGTTGTGGTTTAAGAGTTAACAAACTGGAGGGGGCACACGAACACCTGGTATTCCCTCCCCTTCCCTGCCACACTCTAAAAAAGGACAGGCAGTTGGGGTTTCGCTCTCCTTTCTCTCTCCCTCGGGCTGTGCTGCTGTGGGACCGCAATGTAGCTCAGCCAGGCCTGGCTCCACGAGCTCTGCACAATCCACCACCAGCCCAGGACTGGTTTTGTATATTTTTGTACATCCCCCTTCCCTTAATATTTCCTTCTCCCTGTTTATCTGTTACCTATTAAATTTTGTTCATAGTCTTAACTTCCAATTTTGTGTGAAGCGCTTCCTTCCTCATTTCCCTTGATATCCTCCCTTGGGAGGGAAGGGGGAGGGGGAGAGGGGGCCCACAGCAATTCTGCTGTGTGGGGTTTTGCCCTGAACCCTGAACAGAGACAATGTCAGGGTTCCGGGTGCACCAGCAGGCCTTATAGCCTGGTCCAGCATCGCCCAGGGCCTCCCCTATCCCTGACCATAGACCAGGAGCCCATTTCACGCAGCCTAGAGCCACAGATCCATGCTCCTGTCTGGTTGTGGACCTGACTGTACCAGGTAAGTGCCTGATGCCCAGGACTGGGGCTGCCAAGTTCCCTGGTTGGTTGCTGGGATGCAGCATGGCTGACAGGCCCTTGCTCGGCCATTCGAGGGAGCCTTTGCATCCCCCATGTCGAGCTGTCAACCAGTACGATGCTGTGGTTATTCAAACTCAAAAACATCATTTGCTTTTTGGACAAAGGATTGCTTTGAATTATTTTAAGTTCAATAGCACACAAAGAAAATTGAAAACAACTACAGTTGATTTTTTTTTTCACACTACTGTGAGAACCATAGCATTTATTAGTTCCAGCCTATAAATTCATCACAAAAGTGGTACCAGAAATACTGATGAAAACAATGAATGGTGAAATATCACAGTTCCAGAATAAATCTGATATGACACAGAACAGAATTATTTGACATAGCTTTCTTTTCCCTCCCTCTAATAGTATCTCTGATGTGTGAGAATTTATCCTGTGTCTTTCTGCTCTGTGGCACATATTATCTGATGGGTAAACTCATATTAAGCACTTCAGGCTTGTTCAGTGTTATGTATCAATTTACCACTATTCAGACAGAAAGTAATGCTATAAGGATCCAGGCCAAATGGCTTTAAAAGGGTGAAAGCTGGCATTCAAAGCAGCATAGCATTTATGTACATGAGAAAAAGCAGTGAATTTGACTAGCTGAGACATGATACAATTAGGTGATAACTGATGGATAGCTTGGAAAGTATACACACTATCTGAAGAGGGCAAGTGCCTATACGGACAGCTGCTTAAAGTTGATAGAGTGGTTTTGAGATAATAATCATAGAATCATAGAATGTTAGGGGTTGGAAGGGACCTCTAGAGATCATCTAGTCCAAACCCCCTGCCAGAGCAGGATCACACAGGGCAGACCACACAGGAACACGTCCAGGTGGGTTTTGAAAGTCTCTCTGGGCAGCCTGTTCCAGTGCTCCGTCACCCTCACAGGAAAGAAGTTTCTCCTCANCTAAGTGAATCAGTCTGCAGAGCCTTGGTTAATCACAAGCACCTTTGATGTGACTTATATCAGCTATAGAAATGGTGCTGGTCAAGGAGGACAGAGACCAGAAAAGACTTTCATGAAACATTTACAACACTCTGGACGAGCGACACTAATGGCCATGCAAACTTGGCATGTGAGCAGAGTTATCAACTAATTAGGTGATGTATCATACAGACACAAGAGATAAGGTTCTCAAACAATCCTTAGTTATCAGGAAATAGTGAACTTGGAGTTACTATTCCTTCTCCATGGTCATTGAACTAAGGATGCTATAGAGAGGGCAGCACAGAGTGCACCACCAGACTTCTGTTTGTTCTTTGCCACATTAGATTATAAAACATTCTGAATGATGAATCCAAAGTCAAATATTACATCTGGGCAGAGTAGGACAAGGGTTTTTTTGGAAGAGATGCAGTTGGAAGCAGCCAGCTGTAAACTGTAAGAAGATTGAACATTGTTATATTGGGTCAGATTGTCAAGTCCAGTACTCACTCTTGAACAGGTCCCCAAGCAGATGCCTAAAAGTTAATATAAAAATAGTGTAAGCAGATAGTAATGCTTTTGAAAAGAGTTCACCTAGACTCCAACAACTTGCAGCTCATGGACCCTTGAGCCAAATGTATTTAACAATTTTCAGAGGATTTCTCTCCCATGATCTTTTCTTGTCTGCCCTAAGCCTTCTGTCAGTCACAAAAATCATCTGAAGTAAGAGGCTCCTTAGGTCACTAATTTGGTGTATCACCATCATCATCATCATCATCATCATCATCATCATCATCATCATCATCATCATCATCATCATCATCATCATCATCAATCTCTTGCACCTGGCTTTCATTAACTTAATTTGAGGACTTATACTCTTGTATATGAAAAGATTCTAACAATCAATTGTTTTGCATCATCTCCAAGCTACTTTTATCTAATACACCCTTATTGTATCTCCTATCAGTACTCTTTGTTGCAGACTGAAGTGTCTTTGGTTTAATGTGTATTTCCTGGAATGTAAGCCTTTGTCAGGCTTTGCATTTGTTGTAACTTGCCAGAAATATTAAGGTTAAAAAGTAGATTTGGTTGTCATACCTGTGGCATCCTAATCCTTTGAGTGCAGATGCAGGAGGTTCCTGGTATCTTATAGGACCTGAGTGATGAGTAGTAAATGGCATCAGTCAGCTGATAGGAAACCAGGACGTGTAGTGATGGGAGAAGGGATAATAGCTTTAAATTGACCGAGGGTAAATTTAGATTAGATGTAAGGAAGAAGTTCCTCACTGTGAGGGTGGTGAGACACTGGAACAGGTTGCCCAGAGAAGTTGTGGATGCGCTATCCCTGGAAGCACTCAAGGTCAGGTTGAAAGTAACTTGATCTAGTGGAAGGTGTCCCCCGCTGCCCATGGCAGGGGAGTTGGAACTAGAAGACCTTCATGGTTGCTTCCAAAGTATTCTACAATTCTATGAAATGAAATGAAAAAAAAACATCAACAACAAACAGAAAAAAACAACAAAACAATTTTAAAAGGGGGCCAGTTTGTTGTGGTCTTTAACCTAAGGTCCAGCATTACAAGTTAAGTCTTGATGCTGATGAATTGGCAGTGGCGGTAGATAATACTTTGTCTTTTGAACTATTGACCTCACAGAACCTTCTAAGGGATAAGTATCACTTGATTTGGCTATTGGGTCAGATTGTCTATTCCCACAGATTTTTCTGTTTTCCTAGGAAGAAAATATGCTTCCATCACATAACAGCAAAACTACTGATTTGTGGCCAAAATAGAAGTAACCTTTGGGTTATTTTAAGGGTCAATTTTAAAAGCTAGAGATAAATTTGGTCAAGAGAAACAGGAGCACTAAGGCTTAGTGGTCTGACAATTTTGTGGTCATTCAGTGGCAGAACAATGATTAAGACATTTTGGTTCTCCTTCTAAATCCATTTGAACATGTTATTCCTGTGTGAGGAATCTGGGATCTAAACATCCCAGTTTTCACCTGCCACTTTGAGAAAGTTGTTTGCTTCGGTTGCTGGGTTTCCAGCATGGCAACACAATGGAGGCAATACCGTAAGTATAATATAGTTATATCTGCAGATTTAGAAGGACTTGCTCATGCAGTTTTCCACTGAATTTCTTCATAAACCATCTCAGAGAAATCTAGATAAAAATTAGGAGTTCTGAATTCCAATGTTTCCCCACTTTTTAAATATATTGTCCTCTTTTTTGTATTTTTTCATAACAGTACTATGTTCAACAGTAATAAACAGGCAGAGAAAGGAATTTGTCTGTAAAAGTGAAATTCTTAGGGTAAATGAGCAACTAAATATATTAGTCATGACAAGAAGTATCCTATGGGGAAAAAAAAACACAGCAGACTTTCTTCTAAAGTTCTCAAATGATATGTACCCAAATGACAAAAGAAAAACTGAAGCCAAAGCAAGAGCAGAATATTTTAGCCAAAAAGTTTCACAATATTTCTTATACTTCTTTATAGAAGAAATTTGTCCAAAATCTTTATTCAACCATGCTCAGGGTTTCTATAGTCTGTATTAAAACCTATACAACTTTGACTCACATCAAGTGTGACACGCTGAAATCATCATATTCAAACTGATGCTTAAGATACTTTCTCAAATATGTTTCATGTCAAATTTACTACTGTGAATGGAATCATTTGTTCTACTTCTCCTACAACCATTTTTTTTTATTTCCTATAATAGACAGAATCTGCTATCAGCCATGAGGGCATTTAAATTCTTCCAGAAGAACCAAGTCCCCTGTGACATTTGCAAGCAATGACCAAGCAGATGCTTGTACTTTATGCAATTCAATTATTTGGTAGTATCAATTGAAAGATCAAATGATAAAAAAAAGAGAAACTTATTGTGCAGCTCAGATTTTTCTTCAAAAACTTACCCCTAAAGTTTAGAAAAATTTCACCTTTCGCAATATGTTTTCTGGACTGAGGATGTCCTCTGCTTGACCTCTGTCCCAAGCTGGTTTTGTTGTTTTATTGTGTGTTCTGATGTCGCTAACATTCATTACTGAAACGAAGTGGTTTCTATTGAAAACCACGCTTTCTGTCCCTACAGGCTTTCTCCTTACTAAGAGGAAGAGGCTTAATGAGGTTTTCTTGTAAGCTAATTTCAGTAATAAATGCACGAACTGGGAACAAGAAAGAAATTATGAGAGGCTGCTGATCCCCTGTTTTCAGGGTCTTCCTTTCAAAACAGCATGTTCTATTTAGTCCTCAAATGCTATGGTTCCATGAAAGGCCATGGATTTCAGAAACATAAAGGCTTAATAAACTTTCAAACACATAACATCTGGACAAACAAACCAAAAAAAAGAACAAATCTTTTAGTTGCTTATATGAGCATGAAGGCTGTGTATAGCCATCTCAAACCCTGATTACTGCTATATATTCTCCTCTGATCATGACAGACAATTCTTGTCCTGATAATACCTATCTACAGTGCTTCTGGTAAAGCAAAAAATTAAGAGGTTAGGAAAATGGCTTTAGGACTATGAACTTGTTGTACATATTTACCACAACAAGTAAGACAAACATTTTATCTTCTATCTTCATTTTCAAGACATTTCAGTCCTTGTCCCAACTGTGCTTTATATAGAATCATAGAATAGTCTGGGTTGGAAGGGACCTGTGAGGATAATCTAGTCACCTGCAATGACGAGGGACATCTTCAACTAGATCAGGTTGCTCAAAGCCCTGTCCAATCTGACCTTGAATGTTTCCAAGGACGGGGCTTCTGCCACCTCTCTGGGCAACATTTTGCAGTGTTTCACTATCCTTGTTGTAACACATTTCTTCCTCACATCTAATCTAAATCTACCCTCTTTTAGTTTAAAACACTAACCCCTTGCCCTGTTGCAACAGGTCATACTCGATTATGGAAATTTGACTCCTCTCTAAATAGCCTGCAGAGGCAGCCATCATTGCTTCCTTCTTATTTCCAAAAAGTACTTGTGCTTTTTCAGACATCACATTTTGAGGAAACCACTTGCAAGTATCCATGCAATTAACTTTGTTAATTAACAAACCCTAGCTCAGCTCAAAATATTGCAAATACTAATCTTTTTCACACAAGAAATGGTGTAAGTCACTCCCTTAAAAAAAACAGGTTAGTATTATAATTAAAATAGCCAGCCAGTCATCACCAGCAGCAGGGAAGTGTTACCTCATCTGCTTAAGCTTTTCATTTGAAGACATAAAAAAAACATCCCACCTTGCCATCACATTGTCTCTTGTAAACAAACTGTACAGGCCACTCTAACCCACTAAGCAGACTCTCACTGGAAGTCCCTCTACTCTGCTTCAAGCAGTCTTACCTCAGTATGTGTTACATTGAGGACTGCTCACAGTGCTGCTCTTTTCCTTTCCTCTTTTGGAGCAAGATTCTCCTGGGCTCCTGCAGCTTGGGCCAGGAAGGTACTCAAGTGCTTCACTCAAGTGTTAAATGGTTCTAGGCTTTGCTGGTTCAAAGCAGCAAAAAGTGCATTTGCCTAAAAGCTAGCATTTCTCTAGGTATTCACCAGCAAAGAACTAAAGCTTTCAAACACCCTTTTCAGATTAGACATGCAGGTTCTCCTCTTCGACAGTCAGGTTATTCTTTTCCTGAAATAAACAAACCGCTTCATATATATTGTTTTTCTGGTTAAATTAAACACTCGCTTGCACAGGCCTATATAAAAATTCAGGAACATTTTGTTCTTCCTGACAATGCAATATTTCCACAACATTCAAAACAGCAGTGACAATGTAAATTAGTACATTATTTCCCCAATTAAGGTAATTTTGTTATGCAAGCTGATTCTGCTGGCACTATGTCAGATTTTTAAAGTCTTACGTATGCTTTCTTTTTCTGCTTAACAGCAAAACAGTTTTGATTAAATAATTTTAGTGAAGGTACAATTTCTGTATTTATTTTCTGATAAGCAGAAGGCAGAGTACTGATTTACAATCTCAGTCTTATGTAGTCTCCATGACGTACTTCATATTGCAGCTCTGGTTCTTAGAACAGTCATAAGATCATACAGCACAGTTAGTAATTCAGCCATTTTAAATTCTGAATTCTTCTACAACAGGAAGATATTATTTCAAGGGTTCTACTTATTGCTCTTTATGTCCCTGTGTCCATTTTCTCCAGCACTTCAATCTGACACAAATTCTCTGGTGAGTCCCTCTAGAGAATTTTGATGTAAAGTTCTCTACTACTTCTAACACAGTCAATACAGAAAG
>VWZK01000575.1:0-12967 GCA_013396935.1 Baryphthengus martii
AACTCAAGCCATTCTAGGATTCTCTGATTGTGTCTATACATGCTACAACGATCACTTCACTAGAGTATTTTTCTCTCAGTGTTCCCCTCTCTCCTTCCCCTCTCTCCCCAGATCTTTTCCCCATGGATATCTGTATTAACTGAAAAATCATTTCTACCCGAAAAGGACAATTTTTCACCATCTGATTTCTACGCAGCAAAACTTAAAACACACAACAAGATCCAGTCTTCTTGAACAACATTAACTTAAAACAGTGAAAAACTACAGTATGTATTTTTTTGGAATTTCACTTGGCAGTACTTCCAATGAATGCCCACACTGGATGGATTCAAGGGGCTCCTGCAGGCTTGTAGCAGCTTTCTTGGGCAGTTAAGTTTTTTCCAAACTTAACACACGTGCTGCCTCTACTAGGTCAACATGAAGACAGACAAAAACTCCAACTTGTTACCACTTGGTTAACAAAACACCTCCATTTCCAAATCAAGTCTCTGAACAAAAGCAAGAAATGATGCAACAGCTAAGGATTTCTCTGCTGAGTTGCTTCTGCAATCCAAATGCTTTTAAGTGGCAGAAGTTTTAAGGTTTCACTGTCTTTATTTGTTACCAGGAATGGACTGCAATTAATAGTATGAAAAAAAAAACAACACAGGAAAGAGATTCTTCTGACAATAAAATATTCCAGTTATTCAGTATTAGATGCTCCCAGCTTCTTTAAACATAAAACATAAGTCTTTCAATTCTAATAAATAAATTACCAACTAATCCTTACTGTTTGGTGCAGCAATTGTTAGCTGTAGTAGGCTACATCAAACAGCTGCTTTTTAAACAAGATTAGCTAAATTTTTTATAACAAGTGAGCATGATAACTTAAAAGCTACACTATCCTAACCATGTGGAAAATGCAGTGTTTGGGAGTCAGGACAAAATGTTGCAGTTCTGCCAAATTAAGTCCATCAACTACTTTCAGGATACTGAACAACTCACTTCAGTCTGCAGAAAATTAACTTGAGGGAGCTGAAACTGAAAATGACCCTCAAAGTGTAAAAATTTAAATGCAATTGTAACCCTAATAAAAAGCAAAGCACAACTGCCTGATGATTCAGAATGATGCATGTTCCAGGTACCATAAAGCTGTATTTGCTGCTAATCCTTCGTTGAAACAAAAATATAAAAGCCCACTAAGGGATTACTTTAGTTACAGGTACACAGTCACAAGCAAGTATCTTCCCAAATCTCTTTTTAAAAAAAAAAAAAACCAAAACCAAACCGAAACAGAAACCAACCACCTATATACCTCAGTAATGAAGCTGCAGCTACATGTCTCACTCTTGGATCTTCGTCTCCAAGCAGAGATATTACAACATTATTAAGCACTCTCTCCTGAAGTTTCAGTAGCTAGAAAATAAGCACAGTAAAGTTCATTCAACATTTTCCTCATTTGACCAGATTCTTAAGAGACAGTTAAGAAGTGAAATGTCGTATGAGTCTGTAAGACAGGCTTTACCTTAACATTGCCTAATACACTATTTAAACACATAAATGCCAAAATTTTCCTGAAGTTTGAAGAAACCACAACAAAACCCTCCCCACACACGAGAGAATGCTCAGATATTTGAATCTCAGTGGTAAAGTACCTTTCCAACTGTAATATGTCTCAGAACGTGAGCCTACTTAAACAAAAAATATTTTTTAAAAAAATCTGTCTCGACAGAATTGAAACAAGAAGTGCTGAAGTTACACTGGTACCTTAAACCAGAAACACAATATGCTGATTGAATAATTTACTTACACCAGTATAATGATGAATACCTCTGTGCAAGCTCCCAGTTCTTCCTTCCAGGAAGCTGACAAGCCTATGGTAAAACAGAATTTAGAGTACACTAGTTAACAGTAAATGGTATTTCTCCCATCAGGTTCGCTTTGTTTATTTTTTAAGAACACTACTGCAGAGAATATGTAAGAAGTAAACATACTATTTGCTACCTTTAGGAAAGGTAAGCTATTTGCTCAACTGCTATCTGGCTGGTGTAACAGAAGAACTACTTCTCTTTAGCTAAAAGAGATTATTTACACGTTCTGATTGTATTTTTTTTCCTATGTAGGGGAAAAAAAAAATTTAAAAAATCAGACTGTTTGAAAAGATGGCAACACATTCCAAATATCACCATTCAGAAAGAGTCCAATTTTGTATGGCTAAGGATAACTTGGAAGAATTTTCATGCAAACATATTTTGTCTTTCAGTTTGGATACTCCTGTAGAGAATGAGGGAATGCACAAAAAGGAAGCAAACTCATAGTCATTTTGTTTCATTCATTCTGCATAACAAACTGAGCAACAGAAGAGAGTTGATGATAACAGAGAACAAGTGAGGGACCTTAAAAACACAGACAACTGGACGTGGAATCCAGGTTAGCTTCCAGATTATATGGTCTCTCCCTGATCACAGATTTACAGAAGACCTGATAAAAAACATCCCTAAACTAGAAATTCCTAGACAGTGTTACTAGGATTGGGCTTGGTAGCAAGTCAATGGTAACTTGACAAAGAAATGCACACATTCCTTATAGGAATGACTGGTCTGAATTAGTTTTATGAAACTCATTAATGTTTCAGAAGAAACTGCTCCATTAGGGTTCCAGTTTCCTACACACAGCATCTTTACGCTGCAGTTCCAACACCCAAGGAAGAATAAAAAACCACTTACCGAAAATCTACCTCTGCAAGTGTTTCCAGAAGTTCCGTCCTCACCAGCCAGTATGAGCTGTTCCTCAGTGTAAGGAGGTCAACAATTATTTGTAAACCTAGTTCACTGTAACTGCTGCTACATAAGCTCATGATGCAATGCTGAGGAGGGAAAACAACTTTCAGTTATATTACAGAAGTGATTCTCTGAAGCAAAGTATGTAAGCGATCACAAAAAAAAATTAAATCTGTTTTATTTAGAATACTGAAAAAAAGTTATTGCTTAACAGCTAGGAGAAAGTACCAGAGCTAGGTACTTTGCAAGGCTAGGATTCTAGGATTCCATGTGAACTGCTAAAACCTGCTGCTGAGTTTAAAGTCTGGAGAGCAACATAAGCCTGAGATCAGAGGACAATCCTCCAAAGAGTAAGGTCTAAAACTCACAGGACTTAAAACACCACAAGCGCTTCATTCTTATCTGTTCAAAAATAGTATTTTAGAATTTCCACAGGGCATTTTTAGACACCTGGATTTTGAACAAGTCGTACTTCTTCATTTTAACAACTGTTCCAACTACATGCACCATGTGTAATCTTTGGAAATCATCACAGAACTCTACACTTGTATGTCTTATTTAACTGCACAAAAACGTACTTTCTTGTTTGGGGATTAACAGCTCAAAATGCTTTAGGACATTTCTGCTTAAAGGTATGAAGTCAGGTTACACTACAAAGCAAAAGAAAGAAAAAAAAAATCAAAAAACTGACTAGTATAAGTTGCTGGAACTGAACAATTCTAGCGAAGTCTTCTAAACAGCCATAAACCGAAATGCAATCGTACGTGAAATCATTAGGTACAAACAACAAGATTATGGAACAGAAGGTTAAAAAGGTCATTTAACTAACCGCATTTCCTTCCTGGAGCTCCATCACAAACCCCTTCTCTTAGTACATGAAATCATACTTGCCATACATTAACTATTTGCATTCTACTAAAAGTTATGCTTTACCTCACTGCCCCACAAGTGGTCATTCAGTCAGCCACTTTGTGCCTCTCCTCGATGAACCAATTTCCCTTGGCTTCCAAACTGCCCTTATTGTTCTACTTTTTTTGAAGATTTCTCAAGGAAAAGCTCACTTCTTCACCCCTCTGCTTTTTCACAAAACACCTTCCACAGATTTTGATTACAGAAACAAAATACACACACCCTAATTTCCACTCACAAATCCAGCTGTTCTCTCCATTTAACAGTTGCCTCATGGAACTTTCCCCAACTTGAACCATTTACTTCCATTAAAAAAATTATTATTTCAGATAACAATCACCATTTTACTTATTATTTCTCACATTTAATTTTTGCTTTCCAAATACAGGCTACATGCAGGTGTTACATGCTCCCACTTTCCTGTTTAGGTTAGATATCCTTCCTACCTGAAGTACTCATCCTATCGTTAACGTAACAATAAAGCTTGGAGAGGTACATTTATGACTAGAAATATTGTGACCAGGTGATACTGCTATGAAATCTAAGCAACATAATTATTTTCCAGCTGTTTGTTCCTCCATTTCTATCCCTGGATACACATTTTCTACAATAAAGTCTTGGGGAAGAAGTCATTTTTTGCCATGTTAATACACCAGAGCAGAGCAGGAATGAAGATTGCGGTGGTGAAAATAAATTATTCCTTGTACTCACCCTCACAGCTGTACAAGCCAGTTTGCATGTAACAGAGGACTCATCTTTCAGCGTTTTCTGTAACAGAGGTATGCAGTCTACCAAGGAAAAGAGATTGCCTATGAAAAAAAGAATTAAGAGCAATGAAACAACAGAAAAATTTGGTTACGTTATAAAAAAAAAAAAAAAAAAAGACAGACATCCTGAAAATAAATCATTACCTGTTGAACTTCTGACATTTATTAACCATTTTTCCACGTCAAAGCGAGATTTAATTAGAATGGCGTTGACAATTGTTCCACACAGAATGGCAGTAGCTCCTCTAATCTGAGGATCTCCGTGGTCAATGTAGTTCAGAATATCCGATACGTACTGCTCCTCTAAGGAAACAAGTTACAACTACTTTATTTTAAAAATACTAGTCTTAGACCTAACTGATCCCTAGAGATGTTTCAGTGGAGGTATCAATGATTGTACAAGCAATGTCAGTATAGGCTCACCTTAGTTCTATATTGCAGAGATCTCTACAGATCAATGATCACATACAAAAACATTAGTGATTTCAACTGTACACAAAATCCTCAGAAGAAAATCTATGGAGAGTTTTGGTCAACGCTCCACCTTTGCCCCTATCAGTATCAAACCAACTAAATACTCCAGATATTTATATTTATGCTGCTACATAAAGATGCAGCATACCTAAAACTGAACCTAATGGCTTAGAAACCAGCTATAATAAATAACTGAAATTAGAAGAAATCATTTAAGATAAACAGCTTCAACTTGTCAGAAGCAGTACGAGCTCGTCCACTGAAACTTAACTCTTCTTGAAAAAAAAATAAAAAAAAATCCCACCATCTTCATTTCAATTGGTGCAATATTTGTTTGCAAATACTAAACTGGATTTAGAGTTTTCAGCAGAGATGTTGCCTCACTGATTTGAAACCCCCAAACACACTATTAAAGTGGACTATGTGAATTGTAACCTACCATAATCTTCTCCCATTGCTTCAAGGGGTGTTTTATACAATTTGCTGAAAAAAGCCTCGGGGTGAAGCGCGACGGCTGCTCCAACACAACTTACTGCCAGGGCTTTTACGCTGACTCTCACATCTCTATCGGGAACTAAAGCTAAGGAGAAGAAAATAATAATAAAAAAATAAAATTAATGGCTTCCTGAATTGTTTTAAGTGAATAAATAACTTTGTATGATGTAAATAGCTTCGTCTGGACAAATAAATATGAAGGCAGAGCAAGTAGTTCCTTTTTATCAGAGGCAGCTGTTATATACAGCCTTTTTTTTTTTTTCAAAAATAAAGGAAAAAAAAACCCCACAACTAATAACCTGTACACACTTCCAACTCACTTCTTTCATTGCTTAGGTACAATTCTTTCCAAAAATACTACATTAGCAGAGCACAGGAGGAAATAACAGTTTAGAAAAGGGAAAAAACAAATGTCTTAAATGCCCACTTCAGTCATATATAATGAGACACACATACAAAAAAAATGGAAGCAGCAGTGTATGCCATAAAAGCTTTCTGGAAAATCCCTACTGACATTTTATTATTATGCTAAAAGGGTAAATAACTCCTCTTTTGGGCCCCAACAGCCTCCTCTAAAAATTACTTAAGTGTCAAAAACCTCTTCTGACTGCTACACACACACAAAAAAAAAATTAAAAAAAAAAAAAAAATCACACAAAAAATGGCAACACTAACTTATGCACATACACTGAGATGTTAAAGGTGGATAAAAAATAAATCAATTTGAGATTTCATCTAGGTCGTTGAAACTCTTAGGTCAATTCTCTGCCTTACTGCAGCTAAATAATTTAATACACAAAGTTACATTTTCAAAATAGAAATGGGGCCTTTGAAGCACATTCAAAAAAATTCACATAGAATTCAAACTGAGTAATAAAGCTACAAAGATATTTTTAATCTGGTTTTAATTAAAACTAATTAGGCATTGTAAACAAAATCAATTGTAATAAACATTCAGACAAGCCCTTGAAAGAACTACGTTCTTCTGATCTTGTTTTTAGAAGTTTCCACAGAATGAACTCAGAAAGTTGTTTTCTTACTGAGGTATTGATACTTTTATAGTGGACAAACTGGGCTTCCAACGCTGATAAAAAGAAATCCTGCTCTCATTAAATTGTCTCTGCAGCTTCATAGAATCTATAAACCATCAGAGCCCCACGGTTTAAGTCTCATAAGACCTTGCAAATTGTAAATGTAATTAAAGTATATGACTTCAGTTGTGTCTGGAGAGGTTTAGGTTGGATATTCAGAAAAATTTCTTTCCTGAGAGAGTGGTGAAGCATTGGAACAGGCTGCCCAGGGAGGTGGTAGAATCACCATCCTTGGAGGTAAACAAAAAACAGAACGTGCAGATGTGGCGCTTCAGGACGTGGTTTAGGGGTCGTGACAATGTCTAGTAGACAGTTGGACTTGATGATCTTGAAGTCATTTCCAACCTTAAGGATTCTATGATTCTAGGACTTACAGGTTAAGTTACCATAACACTTCTTTAGGTGCCCAATGGTTCAAAATAGGATTCATTTTAAAACAGCACAGGTCTTTCCGTACCTTCATCTGATCATTTACATCAGGACTGCCGCAGGAAAAAAACCTCACCCTCAAATTCACCAATAAAGTGAGATTAAAACCCAGACAGAGTAAGCTGATCACATTTACCACTTTGTACATTGAGAGACAAAATGAACCAATGAGTCTTGAACAGGAACTTACCTCCTTTCTCCCCAGTAAGTAGAAAAGATGCTGACAGAAGTCTAACGCAGTGCACTAAAGGAGCAGAATTTCCATCGGTGTAGTGCCCTATGTCTCCCTTTACCCTCGAGGGCTATTGAAGGCAAATCACAAATTTTTATATAGAGAAAAATCAATCTTCAAGTTAAATAAAACATCAAGCAAAACAAGGTTTAAAAATACTAAACATATTAAGGCTGTAATACAAAATGTGTTTAATATGTATTAAAATGTAGTTTTTGGGAAGTTTCAATGCAGTATCAAAATCAGTTTTATCTTATCACAGAAACAACAATCATTCTATAGATTTTTTTGAATAACCCAGATTTTCTGTTTTCATCAGAAGGAGTCTAGTATACTGCCTTTTGTCATCAACGATCTTTAGAAACTTTTATGAGAAGCTATTAATGTCTATGTTGTTTCCAAAGGTGGCTGACAAACGTCTGTAGCTTCACACTGAAGAGTTGCCCTGTATCCCAAGCCACTCTAACTCTGCCTGCCACAAACATAATTCCTTTTGCCCCAGCCCAGAAAAAAGTCCAAAGCTAAAGTCAAAAAAATGTAAGAGGAAATCTGTAACCTGTGGTTAGAACGGCATGACCTTCTCCAGAGAAAGAGAGCCTCAAAGAGTTATTATTTAAAAAAAAAAAAACCAACAAAACCCAAACTTACAGTTCTGAAATCACAAGGTACCTGCAGAGCTAGCTACCAATACAAAGGTATTTTGGGTAAAAAAGTCTCAGTGTACCCCATAATGCCCAGACAAAAGGGGGTTGTGATCTCACCAGTTTGTGTTCTGTTCGGATTTTGCTGGTGACTGCACTCAAAGCATCAACACTTGTGTAGTCACCTTACGTTAAATCAAATTCAGGCTGTAACTCAGACTTACTATTCAACACTTATTTTGACATATAATGAAGTACAACACATACAGAGGCTACCTATATTTAACATAATTGACAGGATTGTAACTGGAATTTCTTTTAAAAACTTTGACTACTTTCTCACCTTATTTTCATGATCGCCGGGATCTGATGCATCTTCTTTTGATGGAAATCTATCTACGCTGCTATCAGAAGGCTGCCTACAATGGCTCATGGTTTTCAGAAGGTGAGGCTGTTGAAGAGCTTTAGAAAATGGCAATTCATTAAATAACATTTCAGACGCAAATTAAAAGCACTTTAGTTGAACTTAATTATATAAACACGAAAAATAATGTAGCAGTGATCCAAACAAGCGATTCATGAGAAGTTTTGAAATATAATCCTTATTTGACATTTTACAGTTAGTTGGTTTGCACATCCATTACATGAGACTTCAGTCCCCTGGAAGTTAGGCAGAAGATGCACCTGCCTTAAAGGTGCCACCAGTTCTGTGCCCTTCCACGTGTCCCCCCTGTTTATCGACATACCGAGAGAAGAATTTCTGAAAGACTCCGATGAATCGTCTTGGATAATATTTGCAGTCTCATCTTCTTCGTCCTGCAGCTGCCCAATTTGCATTCCAGAATATTGTCCTTCAGCACCCTCCAAAACCTACACAGGGCAAGGACAGGACTTAAAATAACTTAGCTTAACAGACAGTATTAAATCTCAGGCATGCAGTGTTAGTTATCTAGAAAATAATTTGAAAGCAAATATGAGCCTGATAAATATTAGTGTAGAGCTCCATGCAGGATGCAAAGCAGATCCCCTCCTCCAGCACTGGGGCTACTAGAGGCCACAGTTACATCTGACAGTCTCCCACTTGAACCCTGGACTTGGATATTAACAGGAAGAAAGTTGAGCCCTTGGTGTGTAGCTTCCCCTGCAGCCCTCTTTCCTCCCTCACCCCAAACACAATCGCCCCTCTAGCTCAGCAGTTAGAAATCCCAACACCTTTACTGTCACAAACTGAACTTGTCCCTTGCTGTATATCACTTCTCCTAGGTATGTAAGGCAAACTAAGAACACACTGTGTAGGACAAAAAAGGACAAGTTAAAATATATTTTAATTCCTTCATTCTACATCAGAGACTATCAAAATGGACACTTCTAGGAGAGAGTTTGACCCCTGGTGCCAATGCAATATATAGGCAGCAGGTATATGGAAAAATAACCATAAAAGACAAAAAAATCCAATAATGATAATAAAAGACAATAAAAGCAGAAAACATTTCATTGTAAGTTCATCAGAAGACAAAATACTTCTTGTCTTCTTGATTTAGGAACAAGTTCCCCACTCTCAGGGTGGTGAGACCCTGGCAGGGGTTGCCCAGAGAAGCTGTGGAGCCTCCTCCCTGGAAGTGTTGAAGGCCAGGCTGGAGGAGGCTCTGAGCAACCTGCTGTGGTGGGAGGTGTCCCTGCCCATGGCAGGGGGGTTGGAACGAGATGATCTTTCAGGTCCCTTCCAACTCAAGCCATTCTAGGATTGTGTGATTCTCCAGTTACTCCCTGACTTTATAAGCACCTGCAAATTGTTCATGAAAAAGCCCATGTGCAGATAAGTGAGACAGCCACTCAATCTGTCAATTACAAAAAAATTTTTACTTATAACTACTGCTTGTAAACAATGTGCAAACTGACATATGCAGCAGGATTTGCAAGAAATGTATCTTGTCAATAAGCACAACTTGTCAGTAGATGCCCGTTCACTTTGGCCTCTGCACTACTTACATTTAATTCAGAGACAGAGTAATTATCATCTTGAATCCTCATGCTTACAGGAGGACTTGCTTACATTGTAGATTTACCTTTTTTTTCGTAGTGTTAAGAGACTATCACTCTTCCAGAGTTACCATTAGGAACCTTACTTCAAAAGTTTGATAATGTTTAAAAAAAACAACCAACAAAAGTTAAATTCTAAGTTTTCTCCGTTTTGCATTTTCTGCTCTTGCTCCCAGTAATTATACTTCTGTTGGTTTTATTACAATCTCACAATGCACTTGTCTAAGACAGATAAATTTCTTAAAATATGGTGTATGCACATTTCAGGTCTTTACTAGATATTTAACTGCTACATTAGTAAGTCATGCAGTATGTGCTCAGCATAGAATCTTTAAGATGGAATAAAAAGGAAAAAAAAGTATTGCCAAGTGTAAAAGCACAGGCAGAAGACAACGCGAAGCATTAAGTTCCAAAAGTATTCCTCTATCATTCCAAACAGACTGTTCACCCTTTAACACTTCCATTAGTCCTCCTGCACCAAAACAATTAATATAACTCTACAAAATGAGGGATCTGCTCCTAAGAGGATCTATTTATGTCAAGCCTTTGATATTGACATTCTTCCAGTGAGCGACAATCTCTGAATGCCTTCATATGACCTACCCAGCCAACACGCTTTGGGTGATTACAGCTTTGCAGTTTAATTATTGCTGAATTGAAAGTGTTAAAAGGAGGTCAAGCTCTTCAATAGAGGTGTGAGCTGCTGACCTTTCCACTGTTACTAGCTGAGGATGGAAAAGTAGAAGACGAGTGAACAGATGACTCCAAGTCTGGGCCCTCCATGGAAGAGCTCTGAGATATGTCGGGCCCCTCAGTAGAAGGGGATCCCCCCTCTGCCCGTTGCACACTTACAATTTCAGAACTGTCCGAAGGGGTTACAGCAGAGTCTGGACCTTCTGTAGTAGTCTGAGAACTATCGCTAATTGGGGAGGAAGCCTGTGTACCATCGTTCAAGTCCATAGTGGGATCTGACTGTACAGCACTGATCTGGCTGGAGCTTCGACTCAGCACATCATCTTCTTCCCCTTCAGTCGCTGTACTTGTCAAATCACAGCTGGTCAGGTCGACAGAGTCCGATTGCAACGTATGCTGAGAACGTGGCTGCTCCGTAATGATATCGTGGCCGGTGGGATCAGCGGTTGAACTCCCTACGGATCCAGCTGTCGATACACCCGATGAAGAAGCCAGTTCACTCGTTATCTCGCCCTTCATAGAAGCTGCAAAACACAGGCATTTGCAAGTCAAGCAATGTTTAAACTTCTGTTCCATTCTTGATATGGACATCATATACCAAGCCACATATCAAACTAAGCTAAGGAAAGTGTGTAACTAAAACTACAGGTGGAGAAATGAGCATCTGTAAGAAGCCATTCCATCTATACCACTAGCTCCATATGATGGTCTATCCATTAAAAAAAAAACACGCAGTCAACTTCATTAGGTAAATATAAGTTTTACACCTAGGAGTATTCATTTTTTCAGTGTTACTAGCATGTCTTTTGAGTGTCTATCCACTCCCTAGTCACCATAACACTTCATCACATTTCTAGTTTCCACAGAGCAATAAAAGAATGGATTTGTAATGTAGCAGCGCAGGCTGATCGCACTGCTAAAAGAAAATCCAGCTACCTGCAAATGATGCAGCACTGACATCTGAGCGGGTTTCGGCGTCATCCTCCAAACCTTCTTCTTCACCAAGAAGTATTTTACCTGAGGAATGAGATAAGAAAAACCTTTATAGTTTTCCAAAATGATACTCAACTTCAAGTGCTGAACAGCTGAAGTCGGTTAAATGTGAAATTATTTTTAAAAAGCTTATCCAAACAATTTTTCAAAGCTATGACAGGCAACAGATGGAAAAGAGAAAGGAATTAAGAACGTGAATACCGAGTTCTGCACTATCTCAGGAGAGAAACAGCAGTGACAAGGAAATACACAATTAAGTGACTTTATTTAACAGTGTAACCATTCAGGATACTGCCTATGACATTACTCATTCTAGTTTATTTTTGTGGACTATGTTTACAATTCCCCTAATTTCATCAAGTACGTCCTATTGCTAAGGACTGGATACCTGGCATCTGGATGTCCACCCTCAACTCAGAAGGACATTGAAGCACCACAAGTACTAGACTGAATAAATCTCTTCTTCCTTAAGGTCATGAAAATTATCAAAGGCTATTTGCAGTTTGGGGCTTGGAATTCCAACGATAACAGACTGGGAAATGTCTGAGGGCAAGAGCAGCACAGACTAGAAGCACAAGACAACTTAAGTGGGCCAGGATGATGGACCATGGACAACAACCAGGGACTACTAGGGCAAAAATCTTCAGAGAGGCTTTTGCCGTAAGAAAAATGAGAATCACTTATAACCTAATGCAATCATAACAGAGTTCTCTTACCCACAGAGTAGTATCTGCTTAAAACAGAGGCAGTGGAAAGAGCAAGGGAACTGCAGATGCACGCTGCCAACTAAGGACACAACCGCACTGCAAAGTCTCTCAATGGGACAGGATACAGAGCTTAAAAGGACCTACAGACCCCATCCTTCTGGATCTCCCAAGTCACTTGCTGAGGCAGAAGGATTTACTGTAACTGCTTTGAGCTAACCCTGGTTGGCCATTTGGAATAAGCTTTACGGGTAGTCTAAGACTCCCCATGCAAAATATCAATGTTTTGACAGCTCCTAAGTGAGTTTTTGCATTTAAGTTATCAGGGGGGCAAAAAAAAAAAAAATTAACAGACTTCTGTATTAATTCCTCTATCACAACATTCATACATAGGAGTAACACTGCAGAATTTCTGGAATATTGTGTCCAGTTCTGGGCTCCCCAATTCAAGAGAGACAGGGACCTACTGGAGACAGTCCAAACAGAGGCTACGAGGATGATGAAGGGACTAGGTGGTCTCTCCTATGAAGAGAGACTGAGTGAACGGGGCTGTTTAGCCTTGAAAGGAGATGGCAGAGAGGGGATCTTCTTCATGTCTAGAAATCTCTGAGGGGTGGGGGTCAAGTGGAAGGGGCCAGGCTCTTTTCTGGGGTACCCAGTAATAGAGCAAGGAATAACAGGTACAACTAGNGAGCAAGGAATAACAGGTACAACTAGAACATAGGAGGTTCCACCTCAAC